>JAUTBV010134152.1:0-27000 GCA_032361325.1 Lepetodrilus fucensis
CAAAATGTTAAAAAGTAGGTTGCCTGCAGTGCAATTTAACTTGCCCCTGTACGTCGGGCATATGTTAGTCCAGAGCCTTGCTAATTAGGCATACAAAGTTTGTCTTGAGACTAATTTACAAATCACTTTAGCATTTGTCTGACCATACTCTAATATTTAGAATTGCCGCGCAAATATAATTGTGGTCTATATATACATTTCCGACATTTAGAATCGTCATGTAAATATAATTGTAGTCTATATATACATTTCCGATATTTAGAATCGTCACGTAAATATAATTGTGATCTACATACATTTCCAACAGTTGTAGATTCAAACAATTAAATGGTAAATCAGTGCAATGCAGAGTCAAATATTTTCATAGATTGCAATTATTTGCAGGCTGTCACGTAAATATAATTGTGGTCTACATTTCCAACAGTCGTAGGCTCGAATAATTAAATGGTAACTCATTGCAATGCACGGTTAAATATTTGGGTATATTTGCAGACTCGTGTTGTGTCTGTGTCTGCAGACTATTTGTTGTCTGCTAGGACATGGTGTGATGCGAACCATATCACGCCCTTCGATCAATAATGTCCAACAAAAGATCCTCGGCTATAATCAGCTGATAATCCCCGTCTGTTCCGATTCTGGAAAGGTGGAGAGCTCTGCAAGGGGACATAACTATCGATCTGGAGGTAATTTTGTAGGAAGCATCTGTTTGGAGTTGAGCAAGAGCAAATGTGTAGACAAATTACTAAACAGGGTAAATACCGTTTACTTAGTTGCTGACAATAACCTGTGGTTATTGTAGTAATAACCATAGCGGTTATGTATCTCATTAAGTGATAATATGCCAAGACTTGGGTTCATGAAGTTATTTTGAATAGATTAGTAGAGGAAACAAGCTATGTCTATATTTGACTAGAACATATTTCTGCTATGCAAGAATTCACTTGCAATTGTTATTACAAGGACTAGTATTGCCTAAAAGTTATTACAAGGACTAGTATTGCCTAAAAGTAAGTTTCACTGATGCTAAATGATGTAACCATATAATATGTCAACCAACGTATTTGTCAAAATTATAAACATATTAATAAATGATATCTAAAAATATTTTCATATTAATATTAACTACAGAGCTGTGCGAAACATGATGTATCAATTAAAACGTGAAATTGATATTTAATATTCAACCAATTAAATTAAAGGAAATCAAAATATTATGATACAATATTAAATATTATGGTTCAATATTAAATATGCTATGAATGAGTGGGTCAGAGATCAAAGTTCACAGTAAGCACCTAGTTTCTACCACATGTACTTGTACGTTATATCAGACAGTCCCTAGATATTGCATAACCCTGGCCCCAGCCAATATGCCGCCCAGTGCCCAGTACAGGTGATTGACCGATTAGGGATTTGGGGGCCGTCTCACAAATTTATATTTGTCCTTCACTGATCGTAATATTATTTTATTTACAGTGCCAATGTTTTGTAGCATTTTCAACTGTACAAACAGATGCATTTTTGCGTATATTTTATTGACAATTAAATTAGGTAGACAACTATCAGAGATGTGACGGAATAGATGTGTGACAGTGAAAAAGCCTAGTTCTCTATCTTAGTCCCCATTCCGTATTCCGTGTCTCGCGTGGTATTATTGATTGCGATGTAGATTCTCTCCCCCAAATGCCGAGCGAGGTTCTCGACCCCGCACTTTAACTGCAGTATCCCCAGACATATCCCAGACAGGAGAGAAATTGCATTAGACACATGTGACCTAATGCTTTAGTCACGGCGTTGTAAGCGAGAAATACGTTTCAAGTCGTCTCCTCTTTTCTTACGGCTTCTCCGCTGTGATTAGTTCTCTCTCGTCGGTGAGGTGCTCTTCTCCGTGTGTTTTTGTGAGATCATCCCTCGCCTCGTGACTGAACCAGAGATCTAGCCTAGCAATGACTGAGGTATGACTGAGTACTTAGTCATAGACTTGTTTGTACACCAGGGGGAAGTTCACCAGTGCTTTATGCTGTGGTCCGGGAGGTGTAGCTATTGGATCATGCGCCGGTCACTGGTCTGCAAGGTTTGACCGACGGTCATTATTACACTTGTGTCCAGTCGTTATCGCGATTACGCCGACATCTGGGTGATCGTCATCTGTAATCGGGGATGTTACGTGTTTGTGTGCGAGCGAGGATTGATGAACTGTTTTCAATTAACAAGTCTGAATCGGTGAGTGGCTTGGTCATTGAGGTCTCTGGTGTGTGTGTGTTGGGTTGGTGGATGTGTGTGTGTGGTGTATTGTGTTGAGTGTGACGAGTGTGTTGGGTGTGTGTGTGTGTGCACGTGCACGTGCTTGTGTTTGTGAATGTGTGTTTGATGTGTGTGGTTTGTGTGTGCACACATGCTTGTGTGTGTGTGCGTGCATGTTATTGTGTGTATGTGCATGCATGTTTTTGTGGGGGTGTGTACGTACATGCATATTTTATGTGTGTGCATATTTGTGTGTGTTTGTGTGTGTGTGTGTGTGTGTGCTAGCATCTGTTCTCTGTGTCTGTGTGTGTGCACAGTCAACAAAAGAAAATAATGTCTTGTCAGCCACTGAGGCAGTATTCAGCACAGCAGGAGGCGAGTGAGATTATCCAGGAAGGAGAGACAGATTATTACATTACCTCCAGGATTTCTTTAATGTCATTGCGACCTACTTGCTCAGCCGAGTCAGTCGACTCGCTGCGTAGCTAAATATAATATCCACCAGTGCAGTCGGCTGTCATAACACCCAGCACAGGAAACCCTCAACTCTCTCTCTCTCTCTCTCTCTCTCTCTGGAGCAGAGTTATTGGGCCGTGACTTACTCTACCCCTGCGTCTGTCGTCAAGCTGTTTTTGTCCAGATTTGTTTGAGCACTGACCTCCGGTCATCTGGGTCATGCCTGTCCGTGGGTCATCCTGTCAGGACTCGTCACCCATGATGACTGTGATCGTGTGAACCTGTGTCATCTTTGTATGGAGTGTAGAATGTACCTGGGATAGCGTGCGAGGGTAGAAGCTCTCTGTAAGGTTTTATTTCAATTTTGTCATGTTTTCTTACCATGTGTCTCGATCTGAAGTAATATAGTTTTTGCCGATCTGAAGTAATAATATATTAGTAATATAGTTTTTGTTGAGTTTCATACTGTAACTGAGAAGCTATATATGATGTCCATTTTTTATTGCGATATTTCTTCCTCGTATTACTTGTATGATGCTCATTATTTAATCATAATTGACTCTATATTGTACCTATAATTTGCTTATTGGTATTTATTTGTATCAGACTTTGAGAGTGCACCTTTGACTGTAGTTGGGTTTGAATCCCATCACTCGTGGTGTAGAGAAACCACTTTGTAGGTGTCCTCTAGTAGCTTCTTGAACCTTCTCAATGCTGTAGGCACCTTGGAATTTTCATTAGTCCCAACAGAAGGTTACTATAGGAGCTACTTTAAAGTTTATTATTATTATTATTTAATGTAATTACTAATATTACTATTATTATTATTTTTATTACTGGTATTTTTATTATTAATACCTTTACTTATTATCATCATTATTATCATCATTACTATTATTGTCTGGTACTTCAATCACTGCTGATTGCGTATTCGAATAATTAATCCAAAGACTGCACGGCACATTTTTATGACCCCAGGATGTCGGCTTGGTTAGTCATGTATACTTTGCACAATGTCAAATACAGCAGCATTTATTGGTTTGTCAATACACGTTTCAATAACCGACACACGCAGTCCGCAAAGTTCTGCCCATGGGCTGTTATCTGTTATCAGTGTTACCAAAGTGTTAGATTATTCATCTACAAGCTTGGGTCAGGTGGTATTGCCAGGTATCTGTCGCTACAATGTAATCCATCAAACCCTTCGTTGCTTTGCATCTCCCGGTTGCCCGTAATGTGATCCATAGGTCTATTGTAAATTTTGCTGGTAATCGGAATGTGAGATAATAATTGTGTCATCTCGAAGTGTTTGCAATTCTGCGGGGAAAACTAGCTAAACGGAACAGCAGAGACATTGAATCCGCTTCTACGGCCGTGGAAATTGTGCATTGTCTGGAATCTTAAATGCTGTTGGTTTTGTTGTGTACTTGTGTGTACAAGTGCTGATCAATTAAGTGTACAGGTATTATGTACGTCAATTAAAGTGTACACGTATTATGTACGTGGTGTGTTTTGGTGTATTTGGGTATTACATACAGGCTCTTTGATGCTCTTTGTTACTACGCTGTCATATTAGTCATGGTAGTTGTCGTGTTATTGTTAATACTCACTTTAATTAGTCATGTTAATAGGCACATCAATGAGTCATGTTAATAGTCAAGATATTTTGGAGAGAGAAACATAGTCTTTGAGGTGGAACTGTTTGTTCAAGGCTAGTGATTGGACCGTTTGTGTTTGACTATTGATGGGGATTGTTTATCGTCAAGAGTAGTGATGAGTGTTTGGCTTGCTGGTAATTTGACTATATTGAAGTGATTGTTTTACCAGTTGTAGGATTGTTTGACTACGTATTAGGATGTATTAGCTACATTGATTATAGCTAGTGATCATGGTGATGGGACTATTTATAATCTGAATAACATAAGTTTAAGTCTGTGACTGTCTGGTTAGGGATTGGTCTGGCCGATAATAGGACTATTTGTTTGATTTGAAATCAATGTGGGTGTTTTGTGTGATGAATTAATACATCTTTTCTATTATTC
Organism: Lepetodrilus fucensis; assembly: GCA_032361325.1. Taxonomy (NCBI): domain Eukaryota; kingdom Metazoa; phylum Mollusca; class Gastropoda; order Lepetellida; family Lepetodrilidae; genus Lepetodrilus; species Lepetodrilus fucensis. The sequence goes on from JAUTBV010134152.1 coordinate 4,743, forward strand.
ATCCTAATTTTACTACCTGTTTACTGAAATATTATATTTCAATGTTATTTTTTTCCTTCCAATAATTATAAGAACAGTATCTACATACTATTCTTTAATAAATATCGGTCTGCATTTATTTATATAAATAATGACTAAATTATATTTTTTAATGATTTGTATCAATGATACATGTCGGTATCATTGTTTTTCCAAAACATTAATCGTCACCTATGGGTGAAATATTCCTGCTGCAACGTAAAGCATGAATTAAATCCCCAAAAAATGCACAACATTTTAATCATATAGGTGAAAGGAACTTGTAAGCACTTAAACCAAATCATTGTTTCTTTCCCTTCAAAACTCTCACGACAACTCTTCTTCTCTGTTCCAGGTGCAATTCCCGTTTCTGAAGTGATCACCCCCGACGTACACACAGTGCCACAGTCATGGCTTCTCCCACCCCCTCGCAGAGTGACACACTGACGACGGCGTCCAACTCGTCAGACAGCGAGATGGAGACCACCGCCGCCACCACCACGGCGGGCAACGCCACCACCGCCGGCCTCAACACTCGCTGCACCCTCTGCAGCGACACCTTCTCCATGCCCCGAGTCCTCAGCTGCTTCCACACTTTCTGTCAACCGTGTCTGGAGAAGCTTCAGACGGAGACGGACAAGGTTTCGTGTCCGGAGTGCCACTTCGACACATACCTTGGCGCCGAGGGCCTGTCAGGTCTCAAGCAGGACTACGCCGTCAGCAACATCCTGGAGACGACGGCGCTAGACCCCAGCGCGCTGCACTGCACGGGCTGCAAGAGCAAAGAGACCAACGCTGTGGCGAGGTGCTTCGACTGCGCAAACTTCCTCTGCGCAAACTGCGTGATGGCGCACCAGTTCATGCACTGCTTCGAGGGCCACCGTGTCGTGAGTCTCGGAGACCTGCCCATCAGCAAAGAAGAAGGGTCCAAGTCGGACAAGCCCGTCAGCTGCCCCAAGCACAAGAACGACGTGCTCAAGTTCTACTGCAAGACGTGCGCGCAGCCCATCTGCAAAGAATGCACCGTATTCGACCATGGCCGAGGCCACGAGTGCCAGTTCCTCATGGACGTGGCCGACAAGCAGATCGACATGCTGCGCAACCTGGAGGGCGACGCCAGGACAAAGGTCAGCGACCTGAGGATCTCGGCCAAGGGCATCGACCACATCTCCAGCAACCTGCAGACGCAGTACCTCAAGGCTCAGAACGACATCAACGACACGTACAACTTCTACCGGGCCATGTTGGAGGAGCGCAAGGCCGAGGCTCTGAAGGAACTGGACCAGGCCTTCAACACCAAGCAGGTGGCCATCAGCACGCTGTCTCAGAAGATCCAGGAGAGCGTGGAGAAGCTCTTCCAAGGTGTGGAGTTCATCGACAAGCTCCTCAAGCACGCCACGGTCACCGAGGCCCTCCTACTCAAGAACTTTGTGGAACAACGCTTCCAGAACATGTTCAACTTCCTCCCCGACATCAACAACCAGGGCTACTTCGAGATTGAGTTTGTGTCCAACTTCCAGGCCATCCAGGCCGGCGTCCGGAACACGTTCGGATACGTGAGGCTTGGCAACGAGGCGCTGCAGACGCCGAAACCGCAGCCGATTGCGCGGCCAACCACCAACGGGTTCATTCCGACCACCACCACTACAACCACCACCAGTAGCTTGAGCAATGGCCACATATTCGACCAGCTGGAGACCGTCAACCCTGCCAAAGAATTCGGAAACCCCGGACTGATCTTCCCGCCTACAAACGACAGCAACCAGTACGAGAAGTGGTCCAGCGGACTGGATATCCTCTCCAACGGCATCGACGTGTTCTCGCCCGCGGCGGATCCCATCAACGACCTGACATCGAAGCTCATCAGCACCAGCATCTACCCACCAAAGTCCCAAATCCGTCGCCAGAAGATGATCTATCACTGCCGGTTCGGAGAGTTTGGGGTTCTGGAGGGGCAGTTCACCGAGCCCAGCGGCGTGGCGGTCAACGCGCAGAACGACATCATCGTGGCCGACACCAACAACCACCGCATCCAGATCTTCGACAAGGAGGGGAGGTTCAAGTTCCAGTTCGGAGAGTGCGGGAAACGCGACGGGCAACTGCTGTATCCAAACCGCGTGTCGGTGGTGAGGTCGTCCGGCGACATCATCGTCACGGAGAGGAGCCCCACGCACCAGATCCAGATCTACAACCAGTACGGCCAGTTTGTTCGCAAGTTCGGCGCCAATGTCCTCCAGCACCCTCGAGGCGTCACCGTCGACAACAAGGGCAGAATCATCATCGTGGAGTGCAAAGTCATGCGCGTCATCATCTTCGACCAGTTCGGGAACGTCCTCAACAAGTTTGGCTGCTCCAAGCACCTGCAGTTCCCCAACAGCGTCGTGGTCAACGACAAGGAGGAGATCTTCATCAGCGACAACCGCGCGCACTGCGTCAAGGTCTTCAACTACCAGGGCGTGTTCCTCCGGCAGATCGGAGGCGAGGGCATCACAAACTACCCGATCGGCGTCGGCATCAACTCGTCGGGCGAGGTACTCGTCGCAGACAACCACAACAACTTCAACCTGACTATCTTCACCCAGGACGGGCAGCTCATCAACGCTCTGGAGTCAAAGGTCAAACACGCGCAATGCTTCGACGTCTCGCTGATGGACGACGGGTCCGTGGTTCTCGCCAGTAAAGATTACAAGCTGTACATCTACAAGTACATGTAGTGTCGTCGCCGCCCCTGCGGCACCAAGCGACGTCGACCCTTGACCCTGGAGGGCGACCTGTGAATGATTAACGCGACTTGACTGCAATATGTTTTTATGATGGCGGGACTGTTTACGCAGGCTAAGCCGGGATCCCGCAGTTTTCCCCCCGTGTGTGCGCGGTGTCGTCGTTAATGTCATCATGCTGCCATGGTTACGATGCACCGCGTGTGACATTGTCACAACAACCTGTCCCTAACCCCCCAGGATGGCGCCGTGAAATGGCGGCCATTCTACCAGTGGTGCTTCCCACTGGGCGCTGTTACAAACCCCCCCCTTCCTTCATTCATACGAACTAGTCAACTCTTTGTTGTGGTGACCGAGTACATTCTCGGCATAGTACGAAGGTTCACATTTTCATTTGATTTAACAATTATATTATTCCTCGTCAGTATTTAAATACGTGTTCTCCACTGTTATTATGCATATGCTTAATTTAATATTCTGTTGATTTGATAAGAAAAAAAATCCACATTATTCTACTATTACTCTTCAGCATCAAAAACCATGTGTTTTAATATGCAAATGTGATATAGTTAGCCAATCGTTGTGGCTTAGAAAAATATTGTCATTTTCCTGCAGATTATTTAAATCAGCTGTGTTTTTTTTTTCTCCCTCCCATCTCTTCGAACTAAGTTATTTGATTGTGGTTTGTGCATGGTGTTAGACCGAAAGGTCAAGCTTTAGTTATTTATCAATATTTTCTTTTTGTTTATTTGCATTGTTGACATTGTACTATACTCTACTTCTCATTGTTCAGAATAATGATTGATATTTATCAACAGTGTGTGTGCCTGGCTCTTTAAGAATCTGACCCACTGGCAGATGTCTTTTTATGCGTACAATTAAAGCGATATTGTCCAAACAAATTGCTTCCATCATACGGGTGCGGAAATTGGTCCTAAAGTCATAGAATGAAACATTTCAATACTGGAACATTTCTATCGGGAGTATTTCTTTGGTATGGAACTTTGTCATGTATTCCCGTTATGTCTGAAATGGAAATCTAGGTCAGGTTCTAAAAGGGCCAGTGTTTATTACTACTCTGTCGAGATGTGACGACTTGTCGTGATCAGGTTTGTTATTCGGAAAAATGAAAGTGTACACTTTTAACCTTCAGCCTTTCCCACGAGATCTGTTTCTCAAAAATCACGCCATCAAAAATTGAAACGTTGCGTTTATTACCCCAAAAAAAAACAAATATCATGACTGAATCGACGGCTTTGAATCGTCTTATAAGCTCTGGTGTTTTTGTGCTACCTCATTATGTTGCAATATAGCTTGTTACCATGGTTACGTAATGTGGGGTATCTGCATTCAATGTGTTGTTTGTCATATCCGATGATGCTTCGACGGGTGTCCACATCGCGGCCTTCTCACCTCCCTGAGGAGGGCGCCGGCTGCAATTGTTATGTTATTGTTGGATCTCGCATATTTTTTCACGGCCTGTCATAGAATAAAGTTACAATTTCATTTCATTACTCCCATATCGCTCCCCTCCATCGAACTAGTTTTTTTTATCCAAGCAACTAACCAAAGTCATCAGAATGTTCCAACATTCCACGTCGTAATCGACCATGTTGTTATTAAGCACTGCGAATGTGGACACCCTGCGCGGCCATCGTCTTTATTAACTGAAGCCGTCTCCCTGTTGGATTGGTCACAATCGCTGCTCCCTAGGTGCGCTTTTGGTTCCCTCCGGCAGGCAGACAGTCAAGTAATCAGCCAGTAATTTTCTGGCCTTAGAAATGTTTTGTAGTGGCATTTTTCAAATGTGATATTGTCGCTGGTTGTCTTGTTCAATAACAGTATTTTAAGGGAAAAAAATATAAAGGGAGGCAACTTTGTAATGATAAATGTTATAACACTGCTGAGATTTTTTTTCTCCAAATACGATTGGCCAAAAAGTCTTTTGTCTCCGTATATGGTGAGTGCAATCAGCCAATCAGCTGTTACGTAGAAGGTTGATTGGCATGAAAGTTGTTTGCCCTTGCATTTTGATTGGTTGTTGCCGATCGACCCTTTGTGTGTCGAGGGTGTTGCTTAATAATCAGTTGAACAGCCTTAAACATTTTGTATAGAAAAATGAGAGAGAAAAAATGAGGAAAAAAATCTGAGAATAATGACGCATGATGCACCTTTTTGTTACGAGACCAGCCTTGCTGTTGGGTGTCTCCCCAAATACCTGTGTATCCACCCCCACCCACCCACCCCCACGCACTAAGGATTGCTCAGCATTTTGAAATTCCATTTTCCTTGCAGATTGGGGGAAAAACAACAACTTATTTTTCTAATTAGCAGTTGCGTGTTTAGCATACATATGGTTGTGTTCCGAGAGCAATGTTATAAGTCTTCCCATATATTTCTGCCTTGTGCACAAACTTTTCTATGTAGTTCCTGATTGTAAGATTTGAGATATGCACCATTTGATGTTAGTCGTGAATATTCTATTGTTCAATGTGTTTTTTTCCCCAATATTGATGGATGTTTGAGAATCTGCTAAATCATGTATTTTTACAGGTTTTCGTCACGACAGATGGAGCATTGATAAAAGTTATTTTCAAGAAGATATTATTTGAGAGAAAAAAAATATATTAAAAAAAAATATATAGTCTTGGTGCTTAAATGTAAACTGTTCCAAATGTCTTTGCCTCAATAACACAACATTATGCAATTTTTATGCAGCAGTACAATTGTGTGTAAACTATTAGCGTAGACTGATTGCCACAGAGCATGATTGCGTCGTATGTGTCATCACGTTGTCACATGACTGAGGGTCAAAGGTTGTGTCACTCTCGCTTGTTGATATATATACGAGTGGGCTTGTTGTAGTTTTGGCGAGTTTCGCAACAACGGAGGGGGGTGGCGGAGTCTTATGAAAACGTCGCTGCCGTTGTCGAGGCCGCAATGTTATTAGAAGGCGACAAGTGTTGAATATTCCGCAGTGCTAAGACCTATGGTCCTGATGGGTTGGGGTTAAATTCACGAACCAAAATAAAATACTTGATTGTTAATCATTGGTGCGGGATTGCAGATTTGTACTCGTACAAAATTGTTAGCCCTCCCCCCCTCCTGAAACTTAACTTGTTAGAAGAGAGCTATTGGTACAAAGATGTTTTCTTGCGTGTTGCCAGAACGGAAAATGGCGTCTGAATTTTTTCAGTTATCGTTAACAAATAGTCTGATGAACAAAGAATTTAATTGTATGTTGATGCTCTTTGTATGCAGTGTGCGTCTTGTCAGATTTCTAAGAATTTATTTCCGATTTTTACAGGTAAAAATAATTGTTACGACTTTCACTAACCCATCAGAACTCTCTTTATTTTTCATACGTCTCATGAATGGATGTTATGTCTGAGTAATTGTACAGCTGTACCGAGGCAATGTTGTTTTTTATATTAACCCCTAAGTGCTAGAACACATTGGAGCTCCCTTTTGGATCCGGTAACTGTTAACATAGCACTATGGGGTTAATCTATTGATACTAGTTCATCATTAACCCATGCTGTTTTCATTTTTTCCATTTAACAGCATATCCCGTATCCCATGTTGGCCCGTAAAGGGTGAAATATCCTCAAATTATCTTGTTGAATTATACAGTTAAGTCTCAAACATATCCAAATACAGATCTTAGCATACTTAAGTCATGACATTTCATTATTAACTCATATATTCATTTTTTTCCCACTTTCTGTTTTGTTAATTATTATTTGTATCTCGTGTTGGCACTGCTCTGTTTCATTGTCTATGTAAATGTTATTTACTTAAAGATTATTATTTAGTATGTTGACTAAGGGTGAAGATTACCTGCTTTATAAGAAAGCTGCTTCATCGCTGAACTATTGTTATGTCCGATTTCTTTTTTGTTCAAACTTAACCGATCTCATATATGTACTTATTTAAAACGAATCCGCTAAAGTATAAATCCTGGTATTTATTTAAATTAACAGAAAGCTGAACTGTAACTAAGCTTGTTAATTTTCAAGGCTGATATTTACAATTACTATACTCAATGGCTATCCACACATAACAGATATTATTATTATGGAATTATGGGGTTGTTACTCCGACCCAATCCAACTTAGACACAAAATGTATTTTGCTTGTTACTGTTGACGTTTTAGTGTCCAAAAAATGGTTATCTTCTACCTTTCCTATTTACATTCCTGTAGGGCCGGCATATTCTACTGTTAAGTTTCAAGTCATTAGATGAAATATTTATAATAATAAATAAACATCTTCATATATATTTTCACTAATTGGCATAAATGTATCTGCATAATGTAAGGGTATGAATTGAAATTAGATTTATTGTAAGGGTCATACTCACTGGCCCTTTAGTTGTATTATGGATGAAATATTCGTATTGAATAAATATTAGCCGATTGATAAAACTAGGTGTATTTGGCCTTTTCTGTTTATATGCTTATTTTTATTTTCATATGTTCCAACGCAAGTATGACCATGTTTATTTTTCATTCAAATTATTAGGATGAAATTATTGCAATATTATTTTAACAGTCTATTTGTGTATTATCAGGTGTAATTTCAGCCCTTTGTCTTCAATTTCATTTTCACTATCATGCTAATTTGATTGGATCATAGGTTTACGATAGGTTCCAACATTTACCGTATTACTAAAGTCTTAACTAGTATTGGGTGAAAATTAATTAACATTGCTAAAAAATATATTTGCTAGTTTCTTGTTATCATTGATTGAATTTGCCAAAATTGGACCACTTGAATTATCTGATAGCCTTGGTTATAATCTTGAGAGGTCACCATGACCTTGTTAATGACCTAAAAGGTCACCATGACCAAATATTTCGCCAGTGTTATGCTTATGATGTCACCTAACTGCAGTTGTGTGATGATCGCCATTTTGTTTTTGTTAACTATTAGAAGATTGGGGAGTCAATTCAGTACCATGGTCAACCACATCTGATTGTGTTTTGTTAAAATAATTTCCTGGGAATAAAAATACCTTGTCTTATATATCTAGCCATTTCTAAGAGTGACTGTTTAGCCTACTTGAGGTAATGGTAACATTTCAAGTCATTGTGGCTTTTATAGTTTCGGGTGTTTATTAAATAAAAAATGTTTCTAAGTATTTACTCTACTTACGGCTGATTTTGTATTATGATATTTTGTTTAAATAGTCAATATGTAAAATTATCTGTTTTCGATTCTTACCTCATCTCAAAAGAGGTCAACATGGCCTAAGTGCTCATCTTGAAATTATGTAGATCAAGGTCAATTTAAAGGTGTATTATCACAGTTTTAGAAGTGGAACCTCAATTTTGGCTCTCGGCTAGGTGTCATTTCTTTCGTCATATCGGTAGTTGACTTTATTATTTTCCTGAATTGGCCTGATACAGTTTTATCGTCAAGCTCACTCATTCCTCAATGCTATGACGCAGTGTTGATCACACAGCAGAATATGATGTCACTCAAAAGATTCCATTAATCTTCATATCGAAAACTTTAAAAGTTATAATATGAAGCTTTTGTCATATTTGCAAACTTTTTTTTTATCAGGTCAGTTTTTCCTAATTTTACTTCATCAGTATTTGTTTCAATTCTCATTTCAAGCAAAAGTCCTCATAGCCATGACAATATTATTACATATCTGTTGTTACGTTTTGCTCTTTTTCTTTTCTCTTCCATTTTTTCTTTCTTCCATGGGCACTTATTACGCCTGCAAGATTTGTAAAGTGCCATTGTTCAAAAGTTACATCTGTCAAAATTAGCAATAAACACAAAATATTACCTGAGATTGGATCAGGTTTTCATAATTTTGTTATTAATTTTCTTTTTTTACATCTATATTTATATATGCAAATAGCATTGGTCAGAGTTGGTGGTTCATAAAATATAATACCTGACACGTTCGCGAGATAGTTTTTTTTTAAGATGACGGTTCGTTGCTATTTCACCACAATGTAGAGGATTCTACTGTAAGTGTGCCAGTTTGGACTACTTTTATTTTCACACAGATGTTGACTGTTAAACTGATGCGTGAGATGATGATGTAAGATAATCACTAACCAGCAATCGAGAGAGGCCTTTGTTTTCACAGGGAATCAAAAACACCTGCCAAAACATTTTGTATTTTTTTTCCGTGTGCTTCATACATGTTAGATAGGTGTCGTAAAATTCTATATTATATATTATATATCTAGTTTTAGGACGACTAGTTGATTATGTGCCTGTTATCAGTTTGAACATATTGGAAATTTATCATGTTAAATGTTGCAGTTGTTATTAAATTCTCAGCTTCATTCCAAGGGAGACAACTCACACACAAACGTAGGTGTTTTGAGCGGAGTTGTGGGTTGGCTCTCACGAATTCTGCTAACGCTTCATTGCTTTCTATGTTGTGTTTTCCCACCAAAATGTTGACGATGTTGTTTTTTTTACACATGAAAAAAAAATGTTTCTGCTATTCCGACTGTGCAACGTTAGTGTCTAGGCGTTCACAGTGCATGTTCAAATGTTCACATGTTGACAGCCAACTGGTTTAGACTCTAGCTGCCATACAGATTCTGATGCCAGTGTTATCAATCACAAATGTATACACATGCGTAATTACGTATACACATATATACGTAATTACGTATACACATTTATCTATAATGATGTTAACATAGAGACTGGAGTGTTGTTTATTTCTGTTTGTCATTTTGAACATTATTCGAAGTTGTTCGCCCTTGGGTCGAAATAGAAAATTTGTACAAAATTTTATCGCTTTGTAAATTGTAAAAAAAAATAATAACGGAATGAATTTTCACCCGTTTAGAAGATTTTGCAGAGTTTTTTTTGACAGCATTTACATGTTCCAGTCTATTCTGACCACACTTAAAGGTTTCATGTCGACATCGAGTCGGGAGAGGAAAAGATGACGAGGGTGGTTTTTTTTTCGTGTCGCCATGGAAACATGTTTTTTTATTTGTAAAGAGCGTGGGGTCAGTGCCCATCGCACCAGCCACGCTATATGCTAATATGCAATTTTGTATGCTCACTTTGATGTATGGAGTTTGGGGAAAGGGGAATCATGGGAAGCCAGTGGCCTTGGCCTTTGACCTTGGCAATATGAACGCTTCCAATGGCATGGTTTGTAATATGGATCTGATTCTGTCACTTGTCTGTCCTCAAAATGCATAAAGCCAATTTTACTAATGTTCTATATATAGGTGGACTTCGGTTCATTCACCTGCTCGTTGAGTTTTTACTTGTATCCTTAAAAGTTTGAATTTTTCATATTTTGTTATTAGAATTAGTATGTGTGTGCGTGTGTTTTGTTGTCATTTTACCTGTAAATAAGTTAAAATTATTGGTATGTTTCGTCGGCTATAGTTTATATGATGTTAGTTACAACCCATAATCATATTGGGGTGGCCATAGTGTTACGTTAACCCTAGTGCAGGCAGTATTTCATGTTCTACATTATTGGAGGTGTGGAAATCCAGTGCAGTTGGTCGCCTAAAGGGTTAAAGCGAAATGGCATGACAACGTTGTGAGAAGATTCTATGTTAACCCTCAACTAAAAATATATATAAAAAAACGTAAACCTCTTCTGCCTGCTATATGTAGACAAAGTTAAAAATGCATTTTACCAAATCTGTTTAAAAAAATAATATAAATCAAAAATTTGGTTATAACTGTTAAATTTCTAATGTATACAGGTTTAAAATCTAGTCAAGTTTAATTTAAACCAATGCGAGTTGTACTGGGTCTCTATTTGAGTCCTGGAAAGTTGTTGTTTGTTAAACCGCTTGCTCAAACCATGTGCAATACACTACATGTTTGCAGGGTACATGCATTTCATACACGTTAAGTTTCAATATGGTTAACCCTTTGTATCCTGGGGAGGGATGGGGGCATACAGGATATGTTGCGCACAGCTTTATCAATGCTTCCTTGTGGATTGTTTTATTTCTATGATTAATTTAGCCACCATTTTCATAACAGAAGTCGTTGTGTCGCGTATGGGTGAGAGATTTCCGCTGCGACGAGTTGAAGAAGAAATTAATCACAGTTTGAAACTTGATTTATTGTTATTCCATTTGACATTACAGTATCACAAAGTGTTGCAAGTTTTTAACTGCTCACTGAATTTAGTCATGTAATTGGCAATGGTGAAATTCTAAATAACAATATGTCTTCCATGGCAGCCATATTGAAAATTAATTTTGGCATCCATTTTTATTTTTTTTGTAGGATTTTATTTTAGGATAAAGAAGGAATGGGGTAAAATTAAATAATAATTATATGTATATTTATGTAAGGTCACAATTAACTACTTATTTTATATAGTACATGTAATTCTAATTAGTCCATTGATATTATTATTATAGAAAACGTTATTGTGTCATTGTTATAATATATTGCTCAATATTTTTTATCTAGTTTTTCAAACAGCATTCAAATTTAAAGTTGGAAGTTATATCCAATTCATTTCCACCAGGTTAAAACCAATGAGACTTCTCGTCTTATTGATTATATTTTTGTAATCTATGCCCTGATTCTTCTTTTGGTTTGAGTGTATATGCTAGTCGTTGTGGTGGACATTGATGGGTTGATTCCACTAAATAATTAATTAAAAGTCCTTATCAATTTGAGCCAGATGAGTATTTGGGACCAAATGCCAAAAGATTACTAGTATTTTAAATTAAAGTATATTTTGTAAACTTCCATATTAATATATTATAATAAGTTTCATGAGCTTCCCAGTCTATAAGTTCATACATAAGCATTTCATAATATTGTTGACAATCTACTGTTATGGGTCTGTAAGCTAAAATAAAACCTCTATAGCATTTATGATTTTTATTAAAAACACTATGAAACTAGCCAAACCACTTTCTAGTATACTATGGTATGTTAATTTTGGACTCAGATTTAATTTATACATTTGAAGTTCCAATAGTCCATAGCAGTCAATGTCGTAGATCTGTAAACTTTCTGTGATTGTTATTAATTTTTCTAAATATGTTGCATAGTAACCTTGTCTTGCCGTTCCTTTGTTATATAGTCCTAGTAGATGCTTTAATTCATGGACTATTCTCATTTTCTGTTCTTGAATCCATACTAAACGTGTGGTCATTTCCGTAGGAATATTGGGGCCATGTGATGGGCAGGAAAGTGAAACAAGCTAGATTGAGTGGTGTGGGTTTATTTTTAAGGGGAGATAAAGATTGTTTTGTTTACCTCAGATATATATATATGGAATACTCAGACATGTTCAGAATTTGTCCTCTGAATAAAATATACAATGCAAGGCGACAACTGCACTGGATTTCTAACCATTTTTTGAAGTTAACAAATTCTATAATTTATGTTAATTTTTATTTTATTATTGTCATTTTTCTAATCGTATATCGCTTTAGTAGGTGATGGTCTTTCTTGTTATCTGGCACTTCAATTTCTGTACCGAGCTCCATGATTATTTGTTCCAAGGCCTGACCAATACGATAATTTGTTTTACAATTGAATGACTGAATGCAAATAGGATTTATAGCTATTTGGGGCTTCATTGTACAAAAGGTGCAACATCGTGACATGTAATGTTGTTTTAATATGCAAATATTAATTATTTTGCCAATTGGAGTGTATGGCTTGACAATATTGTAGTACATTTCGGTCACGAGGAATTGGTAAAACAAATAATCCAATTGGTCTGGCTTTATCTTGGAAACTTTCTCCCAATATGGTCACAAGCTTTTCATCGGGGGAAAATTTCCTGATTTTATTTTTAATATAGTAAAGTCTGTCCACATCGTCATTTCAAAGATGGCCGCCATGTCCTCAAGTCAATAATTCAGGTCAGAAGTTATTGTGCCTTTCTATTAGGTGCTTCTTCATATGGGGGAAAGGTCAAGGTTAGTGATGATAAATGCAGTGTTCAAAGTCTCGCCATACCATCTGTTCACTTCATACCTGCTGTTATTAAATGCACAATTCTAATCTTCATTCCCCGAAGATCTCAAATGCTCACATCTCTTCTGTTAAGCAAAAAGTCCCAAACTTCTGACATGGCGGCCATCTTGAATTTGTAGTCAAACATGGATCCTTCCCATACCTCCCCCAAGTACGAGGCAGGCAATGTATTTATTCCAATAATTTTTTACTTAATTTATTCCTGCCATGTTTGCGCCAGTATGTCTGTTGTGCCATTTAACCGGAAAGATGACCAATTTTTCCATGTTTTTTCAGCATAATACAATGATTGGTGACTTATATAGAACTATTTGTCCACTGTATGGACCAGACTTCTGTTGGCTGTAGCAGGTTTTTCTCAGTACCACATTCCAAGCCCTGTGTAGGCTAACTCCAAAATGCTTATCTTTCCCACGATTTTTCGAAAATTAAGTAAAAAGAAAATAATAATAACTGTTGCCATGGCAATATTGAAACATGATTTGCTGCTTTGCTGGAAAACAAATTTTCCTAAATAACATCCCCCAAACGTGTTTCATATGTAAATAGTTTTAATGTTTCCGGATGTAAATTGTAAAATTTTAGAAATCATTCATGATCAGGGCCAAAAATGAAAGTTTCCACGGAATGGCAGTTAAACCACCATTATTATTCATACCGACTGTAGTGCTAGATCACCATGGTAACCTCAAGCATTTCCCATTTAGCCAACACAACGGTGAATTGTGCAGATAAACCGACACCATTTCGCAATTTACATCGGCTGATCATGATGTAATTTTTAAGTATTTTCAGATTTAGTTTAAATGAGAAACTAAAAAAAAAATTATCTGTTTTGAGTTTGTTTCAAATCAGATTAAAGCAAATTGCAAATGGCTGACGTTTTTCTGTGGTATTGTCTGCTTGCCCGAGGTAGCCTTATCCGCTCCGACAGATCGAGCAACAACAACTGTTGTTGTTAATTGTTGTTATAAAACAAGGTGCTTACTCTAATCATATAAAAATCTGTGCAAATTGACTTTAATGTTTCATTTTTGGCGAAATTTATTCATATGTTAATTAGGTTAGATTTTGAATATTGTACTGCTGTTGATTGGCCGAGACCATTTGGTATTGTATCGGCGTGGCAATGTTGGCCAATCTTGTTTGTGTGCTACCAGTCTGTAATCCTTGTAAGTCTGTGTGGGGGTAGCGGTTGCTTAGTAGCCATACCCCCTTGCAGCTACAACACTAGCATTGATATGCATTATTTTTACCAGTTTGTGTTTGTCATTTCATAAATAAAGGTTTAACTTGCCAAGGATGTAGTTCCTTTATTTTTTTAAACCATGGTTTACAGTCGTTGATGAGACGATCGTTTAAATCGTTCCATGCATTGCTAACATTTTCTATCATGATCCGTGATTAACTTGTAAGGTAATATGCTGCATGCACATGTACGTTAAATAATATGTACCGTAGTTACGTATGGTGAAATGTTCCCGCTAGTTCCTTATGGTGAAGTGTTCCTGCTGCAACGAAAAGCACCAATTCAATAGATAAATTTCTGTACAAGTACGTTGAAATTTTAACATTGGGGGGGAAGTTGTTTATTTTCTAGCGATTTGGCTTTTTTGAATGATAGATGTTGTTTGGATTTGTTTTTTTCGGGGAGCACAAAAACGTTTGAATTATTTTTTTGGCTTTTGGGAATGAAGTAGCGTTTTAATTGAAATTGTAGCATTTTGAAAATGAAGGAGTCGTTAGCACTGCAAGGGTTAAATGTATTTGTGTGATGGTGTCTTGGCGTGCTGACAAAAACAGCTACTGAGTACCATTGGTGTCCTGATTTTGTGACACGTGTAACTGAATGGTATTCAATAAAGTATTTTGTTGCTTCAAAAGGCGTTCGTTCTTGCCACTCGATCAAATATTGTGGGGCAGAATATTCTAGTGTGCTAGTACCATCAGTTGGTGGAAATCCGGCCCAGGACCACTTTCAAGATTTTACCACTTGTATCACTGCTTGTCAGTTTAGGGTAGGAGGAAATCTGCAACATCCATAGCGCTGAATGTTGCAATAAACCTGGTACTGACAAACCAAGTATGGTAACTACATTGCCATGATATAGACTGCAAACTCCCATGATGATCAAGTCAGAAAGGGTACTTTTGTGAATATTGAGGCTGGGTTCCCAAGACAGGATTTGAACCCAGGGGCTTTGGCTAGAAAGTCCAAAGCTCTACCATTGTGCTACCAGTTCTTCCTGTCCACTAGTCCTTATACAGTGTTACACAGCAGATAGAAGAAGCATTATGGAGACAAAGCAATTTTGTCCAACTACACACATGCATAATGTTTGTGTACATTGTAATAGCCAAATATTTTGCACTTGTGATAGTAATATGATTGGCTCTATAATGGATTTAATAGCTACCAATAATGGATTTAATAGCTACCAGTAAGGAAGGCTTGTTTAACCCTCTCCCTGCTGAAGGTGACTTAAGTTGCCCGATCACATGCAGAAATAGAACACTTTGATTTTATTCAGCAGGGAGAAGGTTAATAAAATCTAAAGTAAGCAGTAACATAACGGAGTCAATGCTTTCTTGAGAAAGTCATGAAAACATGCTGAAACAAATACAGTAAACCTTGCATATAACGGCCTCGCATAAACTGGTCACTCACCTATAACGTACTGAATCTGAAGTCCCAGTCCGGTCTAATTACGGCATATGTGTAAAACAGACTTTGCATATACGGACAAAAATAAACAGGGGTTGCCAATAAGATGAAACCATAAATATCCTTTGGTATGGCGTGAATGTATAAACTGGAATACTGTAAATCACAAAATTAATGCGTCACTAATTTAATACGACTTCTAGATTTTAGACGTAAATGCGACACCAATAAAATGCGAACGGTCATGTCCCCACACTTTTTTCTTGGTACTTACCATTAATGCACAGCAGTTAAATGCGACCATACAGTGGTTGCATTTTTCACATTAATATTCTGCTCGTATTTATTTCATGATTTACAGTATTTCTTGGGAGTGTTGCCACTGTTGGTAGAGGATGGATACAAAAAACATCCAAGCCGCAATACCAGTGAAATCACCTTGACCGAGCCAACTGGACGTCAGTGGCTGTGATGGTATCATTGGACATGGTAACACTCTTTAATACTTGCTGATGGGGCAAGGCCCTCAAATTAACCATAGACACATACATACATATAGAAATAATTTATTTTGGATATGATCAATATAACAAGACTTGCTGTTATGAAAATATCCCTACAACAATACATACCGGTATGTACCTGTAGTGTGCAATAGTATCAAATTTTGCCACCAGAAACCAATTATTTATTTTGTAAATTCTTCTAAACTGAAACATGAACACATCCATATTCACATTTTTAATAAAAATATGTTTAAATTATGTACTTAGTAATAAGAAAAACTATTGTATGAAATGCATAAAAACACGAAACGATGCTTATGTGGAATGTGTTTTTCATCTGTTATAGGTTCATCATAAGCATAATTCATCCTCGACAACACAGGCCATTATGACTACACTAACCTCCGTCAAATACCCTGGGATCACTGTCTATATAGAACTCCGTTTTTGACTCTGGTTAGCCTGTTTGAATATTTTAATGCATTATATAAGCAACCAATCAGAGACTAGACATGTGACTGGTGCGTGAGGCTTACATTGAGCTCTTGTAGTGATACACGCGAGATAGGCAGAGAGTTGTTCAGAGTTATCTCCGCCTATCTCGCATGTATCACGAAAGCATAACCTAAATTTTGTATGACTATTCAAACGTAGGCATTGAATCGCTCGTAAAATCCCTGTACCTATATATACCAATATTCTAAATTGTATACAAGGTTTATTTGTGTATTTTTGTCGTGATATATGACAGTTAACACACAGCCCTCAGGCGTTACCGGCATGTAATGCACTCCGTTTCAGGAATTACACCTCGGGCTAATTCCTTCAACGTCGTGCATTACATACTGTAACGTCCTCGGGCCGTGTGTTAACCATCACATAAAATGCTGAACCATCGCTATGCACATTTTTTCAACTGATGACTGCTGGCTAAAGTCCTGGCGAATGTATGCAGTGGAAATCCCATGACGTTGAAGTAGTCTCCCTTGATTCCAGCAACGAGAGTTCCTCCGATTGCCTGTATACCGTATCCTCCTGCTTTGTCCCTGTGGTAATAGTAACATTTTGACAAATTTACATGCCAAGCAAATCAGCATTTCAATATAGAAATATAAGAAATTAATTGGATAAATAGGACATACAGGTAAAAGTAAAAGTTTAGATTTCTGGGCAGCTAAAATTTCTAGTAAGTCCCGACAGATGTGGGGATACTCACATGGGCTCCCCAGTGTCGACGTACGCTTCGATGACTTCCTTCGACATATCTGCCATCACGACCTCCGTCGCTTCACAGAAAACTGTCAGTCGAAACCTCCCATCCTTTGTCAAATCGCCACTCATTATTGCTGGAAATGATAACTTATTTCCTTAAATTTTATTACCAAAATATGTAAGCATTAATTCATTTATATTATTAAAATAATATGTTTAAATCATGTATATACAGTGCACTCTGTCCCTACCAGCATCTCTGTACTCCGGCAATATGCGAATATCAGCATAATTTAAAAGTCCCGACCAGCACCAGTGCATTTATCATTGGTTAACATTTGAATCATCCGTCATCTCTCTATTCCGTATACCGACATCAACAAGCGGACCGGATGCGTTCTACAGATGTACTAGTGGTAGGATGATACAATATTGTAGCTACCTGTAGATGTTGCAGGTGAACATAGGGCAACTCCTGTGTACACCGTGTGACTCCGTCCACTGAAACTGAATTAATAATAATAATTGTTATATACTGTAATTACTCTAATAATTCGAACCCTCTAATAGTTCGAATACCTAAATTAATTGCCATTTTTTTTTCTGACCCTAAAAATACGAACATGACAAAAGAAATTAAAATCCTAATTTCTAATTATTAGAACACAGTAATTTTTCAAATAATGTTTTGTGTTACTTTGTTTTTTATTTATTGAATCCTTCATTTATTTACCATTTCATTTACAACCATATTTTGTATTTTAATTTGGTTGTCTCTAATTATATGAACACTGATCATTTAAAATGTTCCTATTTCCCTAATAATTCGAACACATATAAATTTAATTATTTTCTCTTTTTCGAATTACCCGGTATTAGAGTAATTATGGGACTTAACAGTGAAAGACTTTGATTTCTCACTCTGGCTGGTACTGACAGACCAAGGTTTGATTGAATTAATGTTTTACGTTGTGGCGGGAATATTTCACCCATAGGCGACAATACAGACCAAGGATGATAATAATGTGCAGTTTTCTATATAGAGCCAAATCCATGCTACAGCGTGCTCCAAGCGCTGTACATTATTACCCCGGTCAATGGATCTGTATGCACTTAATTCCTTCTCAACTCCCTGGGGAGTATACAACCCAAGCTGCCATTCAAGGAGCTACAAGGTTATCATTCACATGTCCATATCATCCTTCCGGGTACCCATTCTCTGCTGGGTGAACAGAGGCATGTTCGAATAAAGCCACTTGCCTAAGGTGACACCACAGGTTTTTCAGCCTGTGTTTCAGCGTGGGGCAGGAACGAATCCTAGATACGATCAGGTAGTATCGGTCACCATCCAAGCATCAGCTGCGCTCGAACGTGCGTCGCATCAACCTGAGCGGTCAACCATGCAATGCACGGGATCATGTGTCACCACAAATGTTTGACCAAGAACATCCTCAAATAACTATGTTTAGAGCCACTTTTAAGATTGTTTCACTTGATATATCACTGCGTTTAAGTTTAAGGCAGGAGGAAATGCGCAACATTCATAGCACTGAATGATGTAGTAAACTGAGAGCACCGGCTGGTACTGACAAGACCAAGTATGATATCTGCATTGCCATGGTACAGACAACACATCCTACTATCAATATCACGCCAGAAAGGTAACTTTCATGAACATTCAGGGCTCAATTTAATGACTAATTTGGGCGCCATGGCGACCTAGTTTTGCATTTGGCTACCAATATTTCATTTATTTTAAGTGTTTCTGGCTATGCAGGAGCCAAATGACTCCTTGGAAAAAATTGTAACTTTGAGGCCTGCCATTGATGACGGGCTCTAGGGACAGGATTTGAACTGAGAAATTCGGTGTGCACTCTCTGTCGTGCTAAGGTTGTCATCTGTACCTGTGCAGTGATAGACTTGGTGGTAGTAATCCACATCTCCTCTTGTAGTTTAATGTAATTAGACTGGAGCCCTTTCACGTCCTCTTCTGATCCGATCAAATTCTTCCTCGAACGAAAGTAGCTCAGCAAAATCTCAAAGAATTCATGGTTATCTTTCTTGATCTCTTTCTGCAATACATATCATAAAAATACAACATATTTTATATTATTCTTTTGTTTTAAGTGTTACACATTGAGAAACACTTACTTCTGCTATTATTAACAGTAGAATCATGTATAGTGAAATAAAGTAACAATTCATTCAATTTATATTATCAGTGCTCAAATTTGGAAGATATTTGCATCAAACTATGATATGAACACAAAAAGATGTAAATATGTCTATGCCAATCTTGGGATTTGAACCTGAGTTGCTGGACTGCAAGTCCAATTTTCTACCGAAACCAATAGGAGCATCTTAAATCATGTGGCTACACAACGATAAAAGCTAACATTAAAACTTACTAGCCAGAATAGTGATACAAATATTATAACAAATGTTATGAATTTCTACTAGCCCTTATAGGATACCTTTAGAATTGGGAGAAATGGCCCGGTCTAGCAGAATAGTGTTACAAATATTATAACAAGTGTTACGAATTTCTACTAGCCCTTATAGGATACCTTTAGAATTGTGAGAAATGGCCCCGGTTTAGCAGAATAGTGTTAATTTTGATCCCTGGTATACTTACCACCACAAAGTCATCAATGAACTGAGGATTCTTAGCCAGCTGTGGGTTGTAGTACAAGGCCTGGATCTGCTCCAGAGTCATGGGTTGCGGCACCTTGGACGTCTCCGAGTACAGCTTCCTGTGTATCACAGCCTCCTTCGTCTTGGCACGAGGTTCTGCTACAGCAGGAGAAACTACCGCTGTGGGCTTCATGTCCGTCTGTGGTGCTGATGACGTGACCTCCTTGGAAAGAGGATCCGTGAAGGTTTCAGTCGTGTCAGAACGAGGTTCTGCTACAGCAGGAGAAGCTACCGCCATGGGCTTCATGTCCGTCTGTGGTGCTGATGGCGCGACCTCCTTGGAAAGAGGATGCACAAAGGTATGAGGTTCTGCTACAGCAGGAGAAGCTACCGCTGTGGGCTTCATGTCCGTCTGTGGTGCTGATGACGTGACCTCCTTGGAAAGAGGATCAACAAAGGCTTCAGTCGTGTCAGCATGAGGTTCTGCTACAGCAGAAGCTACAGACATGGGCTCCATGTCTTCCTGGGGCACTGATGACATGGTCTGCTTGGAAAGAGGCTCTGCGAATGTTTCAGTCGTGTGCACCAGATCTGATGTTACTTGTCCTCCTGCTGTATTTTCTCCTGTCTTTGAGAGAGCTTTTGTTTCAGCGTTTTCAGACTTGGGAAGGACTCCACTAGATTCTTCAGTCTGTCTCGATTGAGATTTAGGAACAGGTTGAGTCATATGATCTGTTGTTTTCTCGGCGGCATTACATGTGTCATGAACAGGCTCTGCTAAAACCTCAGGGAAATGTTCGGTGGAGTGTTTCTCGATGTTGTCTTCAGGCATGACATCTTGCACAGTCTGGTGTTGCTTTGATTCAACTTTGGCGGTTTCACTGATATCTTCTGTTGTTTCTGTTCTGGGAGTTTCGGTGGGGGAGACAACTGCTTCAGGTGGATTAACCTCCTGAGCAACATGTTTGTCAGACATGTCAGTCAGATGACAAGTACCATCTACAGATGCAGCAACCACAAGGTTGTCCTCATTTTCCAAACACGAATGGAACTCGTCCTCATGGTCGTCAAGCGATTCCACCTCCCGGTCTCGTGAAGCAGTCGTATGCTCTGACAATGGAATGGGTTCAGAGCTGACAGAGGGCAGCGATGGATAGACACGTGCATCTACTGGCTCTGTCTGCACATCCTCCTCCAACACATCCTCTCTCAAGGGATGTTGAGACACTGAAACAGCAACTTCTGACTTGGAGAGATTGACCTTGTTGTCAGCAAGGGAGGCATTCAATGGGTCCTTGCTGGAACTGGAAGTCTCTGGTGCTTCTGATGATGCACTAGGATCTGATGCCGAGACAGAATGTGATGGTTCCACAACAGATTGTGATGGTTCCACAACAGATTGTGATGGTTCCATGACCTCACCTTTAGTTCCCTCCTCCACAAGATCCTGGTTTGTGGCTGTGTCTGACTTCCTGTCCTCTGATGTGACAGGAAGGTCTGAATGTGCATCAGTCAGATCTGACTTAGCTTCATTGGGCACTGCACCTTCCGGTTCCAGATTTGAAGATTTGGATTCTGCCTTTGCATCATCTGTTTGAGTATTTACTTCTGAATCTGCCCCAGGGCATGCTGGGAGGCTTTCAAGGGCAGCGAGAGATGGGTCCACAGCTTCTTTTGTGAAGACTTTTGTTAAATCAGAATCATCATGTGTGACATCTTCAGCTTCTTTTTTCCTGTCTCTTTTCTTTATCTGGATGAAGAAACATGTATACACATAGATTGAACACTAGTCTGGTAAAACATGGGAAGTACAAACAACATGAGTTGGGGCATGTTGGGGAAGCAATCATACATGTTGCAGTGTTGATAATATTGAAATTTATTTCAACAGATTTGATTGTTCATCCTCTACTTGGAACAACACTAAGATACTCCACTTTGATAATGGGGAAAAAAGAGCTGATTTATAGATAAAACAACATTTGGGAGAAATTTAATTACTATTCAATGATGTATTATTATCATCACTTCCTTTACTAGTTTTAGCCTAACTAATTAGATGTTGGACGTTGATGGAGGGTGCACTGTAATAAACCTGACATTAGTTACACCATTCATCAAAGACCGAGCCTGAGTTTACGAAACCTTTCTGAGGACGATTTCATACTCAACTCAGAATTTTGTTCATAAAACGTCATGTGACGTCCCCTAGAATCACAGCATACTCAGGTTATTACGTCACATGACGTTTTATGAACAAAATTCTGAGTTGAGTATGAAATCATTCTCAGAAAGTTTGGTAATCTCGGGGCCAATGTCTGCCCAGCTGAACTGCACACTTCTTTGTGTTTTAGAATCCCTTTAACATTACATTCAATAAAACCCTAGTAGTCCATAGTATTGGGATGAGTGGATGTATTAATGGTTAGCATAACAAATCATAGACGCTAAACACAGTGTATAAAACTCCAGCAATTTCACTGTCAGACATGAGGACTGGTAAGTCTGAGAAGTTACCCGTCCTCATACAT
>JAUTBV010134153.1:0-11904 GCA_032361325.1 Lepetodrilus fucensis
ACGTAAACTTCCCTTTATGCTGAGCGCCAAGCAGGGTGACATCAACTACCATTTTTGCCGTCTTTAGTTATGACGCGGCCGATAAGCAAACTGAGTTTGCCAAATCGACCTTCCGCACTCCGTGGCAGGCGCTCGAAGGTTTACGCCACGGAATCGGTGTGGTCAATAATGGTAGCTGTTGTGTAATACTCTTATGCCATGAACATGAGGGGAGGAATATGTTTAATTTGCGTGAAAGAACTACCCAGATACGAGTATACATACTATGTATGGGGACCTATTCTCGAAACGTCTTACGATCGTAAGACAATCTTAACGATTCTTATAGTATGGCTATGAACTGTTCGTAGGCTAAGAAATTCGTAAGAACGTTTCGAGAATAGGTAGACACCACTGGTTTCTTTTAATTTATTTATAAATGGATTCATAATAATATGTAACTCTGAATGTATTGATATTATAAATCAGAACGTGTAAATGAAGGTACGACGTTATTAATTACGCAAACTAATATTGGGAGGCTTAATGACAAAATGTTAAATTAAATTAAATATTAAATTAATCAACGAGTGCACTAGAAGCTAGGAGATACGTTATTGTCTGAATCACGTTCTTCTAACACTGAGAAAGACGATCGTGGGGGTGGAGGTCATGCACGTACACGTTTAAAACGTGACTTTCACGAGTTCCCAGTCAAATACATTACGTAACGCCTCACGAGTTCTGTGTATAATCTGTTTGTGAAACGTGCAGTCACCAAGTCAATGAAACAGCCCACCACGTGTCTCTACCAGACCCATGAATCCTAGTATATACCAAAGAGTCATCAAAATTGAAATTACTGAAGTTAACCACACATGACACTCGGATCCACCAGAGAACACACAACTCCTCCTAGATAATCTGTATGTAATTGGTAAACCATCGGCTTGAGTTGGATAGTTCAGTTTGAACGGCGAGGATATGTCAATATAACGTCACACGAGTAACGGTAACGTTATACTTCAACAAAGATTAATTTCGTCTAAGTAGTTTGATAGACACTGCTGAGAAACAATGTACTAGACGTACAGTATTGATAACATATGAACAAAACTAATGTTCCTCTTAGTAGGAATACTTTAAGAAATACTATCGCAGAAGTTCATAAGGACTAAATAATACATTACATATAGCATAACTATTGTTCGTTTCCTCTAATATTTATATTCACAATTTCCTCCGTATTTTAGTTCACTTCGAATCGTGACTTCCGGTATGTAGAAATGCCATCGTGTGAAATAAAAAATAATTTAATTTAGAATGTCACCATGCAGCTCAACATTTCGGAAATACTGAATAAAAGCGAAAATAGTATTCTCTATTTATATTAAACATCATCTTAAAATTTAAATTTAAACAAATGTAAAACTCTATCACATTCCAACGGCTTTCATGAGGAATTGGCAACACACAATCGTTGAGGAACATCGCGTGTTATGAAGCGTCGACGTCTGACGGGGGCTTAACTCGACGTAACTCATGCCTCGATCATTCACAGTATCAGAATATTCTGGGAGGATATTTTCCTTGTTGTCATCCGTAGAATGTGGACCCAGCTAAGTCAACATTTCACTGCTGTTAATAAGAAGCAACATCGTGGGATGGTGAGCCGCTGAAGATGAAAGACGAACGTTTGACTTCAGATCTGAGATCGGGAGGGACGCAGACATGCGCACAATGTGCCTTTTATTAAAGGAGGATGGCGAACACGACTTTAGGGATGAATTCCCTTCGACCGGATAAACCTATAAAGACCGTTCACAAACTCGATCGTGTCCCCGTCGGTTGGAGATTATAGAAATATGACAAACCCGCAACATTTTGGACCACACGGAAGAAGAATGCGTGACGTCACTGCTCGATACGAACGTGCACAGAACGTGTGGAGGTTCCAAAGCCGTCGTTACTGATATAGACAGCCAGATATGCAGCGTTTGAAGTGTGTGGAGATACTTGGAGACTTAGCTACTTTACTATGTGTTAATGTATACTAAAGTAAGATTTCATTGAAGCTGCAGAAGGATTGGCATGATTTATAAATTGTCACGATAAGGGACCAAAAAACAAAGGCATGATACTAAATGTACAACCTTTATTATTTTAATGTTATGAGGTACTAGTATATAATTCAGAATTGTGGTCAAAGATGGCTATCTATCTATCTATCTACCTAACTACCTACCTACCTACCTACCTGCCTGCCTGCCTACCTACCTACCTACCTACCTACCTACCTACCTACCTACCTACCTGTATCTATATATTTTTCTATCTACATGTATCTATCTATCTTTCTATCTATCTTTCTATCTACCTATCTGTCTATCTTTCTGTCTATGTAACTATAGTTCCGTCTCTCTATCTTTCTAATATATTCACCCTGAGATTACTCTCGCTCTCTCTCTCTCTCTCTCTCTCTCTCTCTCTCTCTCTCCCTCTCATACATATAGGTCTACTAGTATTAGTCATGATAGCACATGTAACTAACTATACAAAATAAATATGTGCAACTTTACACAAGGAGCAACATTGCGGGAGGTCGTGGTACTGCTATTTTCCATGTGTGTACATTTGTCTTGTAAGTAAATACTTTCAAAGGGACTCAATTATCAATAGTTTTAAAGTGGCTGGCTATTTCTGCCATTCACACGGAGAATAGAATACGTGTTATGCATTAGAACATTTTCATACCACCTCGATACTATCTTTTACGAATAAGACTGGATTACAAAAATGCTAGCCTACTATTTTGTACGGAAATTGTCTTCGGATGTCTGTCTGTATCCTTTTAGAAAAATAATTCTAGCCACTGCAAAAACTCTTACAAGCGATGGTTTTAGCACACATAAAAAAGATTAATGGATTGTATACTACTATTATTTACAAACCCTTTCTAAATAACTTGCGAACGCATCTATATTTATGAGAATTATTTTGTACATACGAATGAGATAGAGGTATCTTGAGAAAGTTCCCTTGTTAGGAAACAGCGACAACTTGTCATATTGTTACATGATAAGTCACGAGCAATCATAGCAATTTCATGTTATATTTAATTTGTATATTAACGTTTATGTATCATGAAGCTAAAAATGTTATCCATTGAATGAATGTGGTGTAAATTAAATCGTTAGTAAAATGCACATGCATAGGCCTACTATCTTGAATTCCCCTTGTATTTTTTAATGGGAACAAATATGACCGTTTTTATGCTATTGTTCACACTAAACTATATAAATCATATTAAGCTAACGTACACGTACATAAACAGACAGTGTTAAATTAAATAGTTCTATATGCCAAGCATATTGATATTTCGGAAACGGTATAAAAAGGTAATAGATCCATCTAATATTTCCTATTATACTTCACGTATACACCGAATCAGTACAATATATATTGATTTAAACATATTTATTATACAAAAAGTACAACGGATTGGTACGTAAGCCAGTACGGCAGTTGTACTGTTGTGCAGAAATAAATTTACCCCTAAATAAAATATCAAAATCAGTTGAGACATACTATTATTTTTATAGTAGGCCTATTTTATTACATTATTGTATATAGGCCTACATGTGCTCATATTTATTTATTTCTGTATATAATCACCCATATAAGGATGTATTTATTTGTTTTACTTCCTCTTGTTGGTATACATTTCGCTATCGTTTTGCACCCAGGATATGTTTAGTTATGTTTAGTTATAAATAAGGAGAGGACAAATAAGTGGTTAGCTTTTGTCTGATCCTATTGAATTTGTGACGTGTTGAAATAAAATGATATTTATATACTTTCTTAAGACAAGTAGCCTACAACTATTCCACAGATATTTGTCTTATTTAGTGTTAATTTATGGGTGTTTGTGTACAAAACTTCTACACATAACAGTTCTTGCCTCTACAATAAATAGCTTGCTCTTATGACCTAGGGATTTGCTATGAAGATTAAACAATATTGAATTAACCTAAACTTGGCTAGATTATGTAACACTGACTACTAGTATTTAGTAACAGTAACCCGGTAACACGTCCAACGGGATGTTAATAAACGAAGGTGATGCATGATGCTAAAAAGTAAAGTGCAGTTCACTATCACCGTATACTTTTCATAACGAACACCACTACTGTTCATATGCCTTAAATTTTGAGTATTTTGTGAAATAATTTACGAAAATATTAACAATGTATTCGAGCACCGTCTTGCCCCCAGTGGCTTGTATTGAAAATAGTATACTGTATTTTGCCGATCGCTGAATGTGTTGTCGAAACCAATAGTATGAATGTTGTCATAAAAAGAGTGTCGATTGGAATTTACAAAATACAAATACTAAAATTAAGATGATGTATAAGATTTATTCATTCTTATATCTTCATATATACATACATGTATATAAAATGAGATCGGTCAACAACAACAAACATAACAACATTCTTCTTAAAACAACGTATATTCTGAATGTAGTTCTTGTGGATGCTTCTAAAATAAATGGAAAATACTTCTTTGGAATGACTTACCTAAGTAAAACATAATATATCAATGGGACAACATATGCTGTTCGACATAAGATACGCAACACTATATTAAACAATGTTAGTAGTAACTTTGAATACCGTAACGCTCATTATAAACGATCTCCGTATTGGCATAGTTTACCTTGCATGCATTAGTGTCGGCGATTTAATTCACACACAACGGAATAAAATATATTGCATGCTGTGCGTATTGCATAGTATACATTCTTAAAAAATAGCACATGTTAGCACTTTAGTCAGTTTGGACTGTCAAATTAGATCAGCACCTCCCACCTAAAACCATACATCCTACAAACTTGAATCAAGTCCTGCAATTTGTTCATCTACTTTCTCAAGTTCGATATTCTCCGCTGAAAAATCCGATTCAACATCGACGTCAATGTCCTCGTCATCTGACACGTCACTTCCGTCGTCGTCACGTGACGAGTTTTTGACCCGCTTGTTCTCGTGCGTCTTCACGTGTTTACTGAGATGATCACTACGCATGAACCTCTTCCCGCACTCCTGACAGGCGAATCTCTTTTCCCCGGTGTGCGTCCGTAGATGACGCTGCAGCTCGTCGGACCTCGTGAAACTTTTACCACAGAATAACCAGTTACACACGAAAGGTCTCTCCCCCGTGTGCCAACGTAAGTGTGCCTTGAGATGTGACGTCTTGCCGTACACCTTCCCGCACCCCGGTATATGACAAATGTGCTGTTTCCGCTTGGCAGGGTTGCTGGAGTTGCCGCTATTTTGGCAGTTCGGACAACGGCACCGGCGACAACGTCTTGTGGGTGCTACACCTCCCACGGTCTTCATACTATGTAGTACCGACGCCATTTGCATATCTGAACCGTGAAGAACGAAGCCGGGTGGCAAACCAAGTCTTTCTGGCGATAGGTTCGAACCCGGACTATGCGCTTGCACGCTCCACCACGGTATTTCCGCTTCGCTAGCTGGAGGTGGGGACAGCTGTTTGGGGAGTGACGGCGTGTGGGGCGGAAGCGGCGACAAGGGACCCGCCGTTGCCATCGTAACCGGACCGGATGGCATGAAATTATGTCCAGTCGCTAAAACATTTTGTTGCATCAGTCTAGCTTGGTAGAGTTCGTAATTGAACGTCGACGTTGGTTGCGGAGGTCTTAGACTTCCGTTCATCGTCAGCACCGGATGTTGCATCTGCGCATGGTGGGAAGTGATGTTGTCGGTGAAGACCGGAGTGGTGTGACAGTGGGAGGCAGCCCACGTTGGCGGAAGTTGGAGAAAGGTGGGCAGCGGCTTGTGTATGTCGTGGAGACCGGACCGAAGACGACTACAGGGCGATGGAAGCATCGGAATAGAAGAATGTGATCCAAAACTCTCCTGAAACAACAAAGAGAAATCCTTATAATAAATGAACATGTATCATAATTAACATTATTTCGGACGTTTTGTATGTAAGTTAATTCGGAAAGGTTTGGTCACCATAGTAACAGTTACTTATCTATATTAACGGCGTGGTTTTGACAGACGAATTCAAACAAAAAAACGTGGGTCAATATATCAGACAGAATACCAATTCGTTATTTAACATATAGCTTCTTTGACCATGTTGACATACTACATTTCACATCGGTTAAAATAAGTTATGTAAAATAAATTATGTATAGTCGTACAGATACCACTTAATAATACACTATAATACTAGTATACATGGTATACATATTGTTTCCAGATATGCGTATGCCTACTGATCAAGAGTATATGAACACACGTACCTAATTACATTATGCATTGAAAAGTAGTTTTTAAATCATACTGTGACGTATTAGTAAAATTTAAAATTACGATAAACTTTAAATTATAGGTCATAAATCAGTACAGTTATATTACGGTATACACTGTATCAGCACACATCCATGACTACAGTAATAAGTTCAAACTTGACACAGAGTCCAGTTATGCGATATCCTATCACTCATCAATAAACGACAGCACCGGTATGCTATTAGCTGTAACGTTATTGATACTTTTCTACTAGGCTATACAACTCAAAGAAATCTTTCTTTTCATGTGTAACAGGATCTATCAGAAATGAATGCAAAGGGCGGTAAATAGAATACCTATCTAATTATCACAGGCGCTAAATTAGCACTCGAGGTGCGAGGTAATCCCAGGCCATTTGCCTTTTGCTTTGCCACACTTCCAAGCACTTAATGATCGTGGTACGTACTATGTGTATACAAACAGACCAATGTGGTACAGTGTGGCTCCGTGGAATGTCTTTAGTTGGTGTTTAGGAACGCAGGATTATAGGTAGAGTCATAAGTGGCCGTATCAATGGAAATAAACTAATCCGCTTACTTGTTTAGATCTCTACCAACCTATACATATCCCGATTCCTGTATAGATAATTATAGAGAAATGAAACCGGTGATAGCTCGCCTAAACGTTAGCCATAGTCACATGGTGTAATTACTATTAAACTAAAAGACTATAATTACATCATTAATATAAATAATTGTACAAAATAAAACAAAATAAAACAAGATGTGGCTAATACATGAATATTCGGGATCTATACAGCATATACTAGTGATTAGTAATAACGGTTGGTCTCAACAACATTATATAACATAATAGTTTTGTTCATTTTAATTTTACCAATAGACACCAGTATGCATATGTTATGTTATGACGAGCAAATAAAAGAATTGTATTCGTATAAAACATTAGCTGCAATATATCAGAAATATATTTTCTCATGGTCTATATAATTTAACTAATTTATTCACATTTAACAATATCGTAGCATTACGTCCTAAACCCAGTACAGGAATTCTGAGCTGCATTCAAGATTATTTCATTCGAAAAGCAACTACTGGATTGTGAATTTGTGTAAATTGAAAACCACCCATCTCTGATAAAGTTTGATTACTGTGATTATATTACCTGTTAAATCGCATGATTGATATCAGAACCACACATGCATGTACAACATACATGTAGTTTCAACCCAATGTATAGATATTACTTGGTAATTTCGCCTACATATACGCCAATGTCCCCACCCCTATGTGTAGCCTATATAGTTATATATGATGTACTACATGAATGCAATTCAGTACAGACCCGGATATTACTTCCGGGAGGACTAAGACTAAAACTAATCGAATGGGCATCGATTTGTCAGTGCATCTGGTCAATTCCAAACATGCTCAAGGTACTAATTTTGTATACGATTATGCGAAACGGTCGATTTTTCAGAAACCGTAGACATGGTAGATATCCGTGCAGCGAATCGTCGGTTCAAGTAATCACTGACTTCTTATTTTAAATGATTGTTAGTTGAATACCTCGGACTGTACACTACTTTTATAATCGTTCATATTAAATTACATAAATCTATTGCACTGTTTTTATTTTAGATGTGTAAATCAATTAAGACACGACCTATACATGTATAAGCAAATGACCAAAAGTAACCAGTGACATATTCTTTCCAAATATGGAAGCCAATTGCTACCTTGGTACCCTAGCAATGACAGCAATAACATTAGGTTGGATCTTTACTTCTTGTCAATATACGAACATAACGGTGTGTGTAGTCATTACAGTCGTTTAAATTAAGGCCATTTCACTTTAAAAGATTCGCAGGCTCCTCAAAAACGTTTACCCAATGATTAAACTGCATTTACTGTACATCCTTAATGAACAGCTGATGAACGCTTCCCTAATCAGCTGCTCATTTAGAATAAGTATCCATACTACATATCTCGTAATAGAATAACATTCCTAGCGGAACATACAAGACTGACGTTGAATATCAAACCGGCTTAATGCTTATATTACAAAGTACGGTAGGCTCGTAGGTGTAATAGGCCCTCAGGTAAATAGCAATAGGCCTACCAAAAGTGATATATGTACACAATAATATGTGCGATATACAAATACCTATCTATGTATGTGTATTACATACCCCATATCACACCCGGGGCGTTATATGTAGACACCTACCTGTAAGTGATATGGATGGGGATGGGGCAACACCGCCGCCATGGCTACTTCTTGTGGCTGTATGTATGTACAGCAATGTGTCACAGTATCTACCTCCCCGCGAATGCCGCAATATTGTTATGCGAACTGCGTGGCCGACTCAACTGGCCATAGCCTTGCAATGTGCGTAATTTCTTCACTTCGCTGTGAATAGGCGGTCACACTTAGTGCTGCGAGTATCGGCTCTGATCTACCGCCCTCCAATCAAAACGCGATATTTTCCCTTTGAAGTTAGCCGCCAGCCAATTACGATCAATAGCGGGGTGGTTTAAAAGGAAATTAAATCCTTTCAGTCCATATGCTTCTTAGAGCGAGTGTGTTGACACGCATAATAGGGCTGATTATGGTTTGTTATTTGAGGGGCTGGCGAAGGCGGGACAGTAATCGCCTTGCAGCCAGTTTACACACTAGTATAATTGGATTTACACTTCAAAGAGATCGGTCCGACGGTGCCGGCTTCCGATTGGTCGGATGCGTCACGTGATGCCGGAATGCGCTAAATCCTGTCTTTGTTGGGCGCTCCCGCTTTGTTGGCGTTCGGTAGCTCACGCTAATTTACTCATTAGATAACCGTGATTGAGCCATGATGAAGTAGCGACTACCTTGGAACATGCTAATAGACGGACTCCACACACCGACTTTTCTCAGTGGATTCCGATACAGTCGCACAAAGACACCGTAGGGAGTTGATGCTAACGTCAATAACGTCACGGCGCTACAAACACAGCCCTGTGGCGACTCTCCGCACCAAACACTGTGTGTAATCATAGGACAATGCAGACCCGCCCGTACAAAACTGAGATAACTTCTTAATAACATCCGTACAAATCTTTCACTTCACTTTTCCGAGACTGATGACAATCCGTCAAATTCCATAACGTAGAATGGAGGATGTCGGTGTATGCGCTTCTTTTGACAAACGAGATTTCCTTATTTTTCTATTTGGGTAGCTGGTATGGAAAACCGGAAGGTTTGTCGGGATCAGTTGTCCGTATAGTATTGCTTGAAGATGGAGATATGATTTCTTGCAATGTTTAGTAATAAATATTGTTAAAATGTAAATGTCTACATGGAATATGTCTACAAATATAAATTCAATATTGAAATCTATGAACAATCCAGTTCTTCAAGGTCAGATGGAGAAAACATTTTTTTTGTCACGTGGATATTATGACTTAACTATCATAAGTTAATCTTGAATTGGCATAGAAATACGTTTTTATTCTTTTTGTTTTATTGAAAGATTTGGCAAGTACAATATAGTCATGTAAATAGCAAGACATGCACGTTATGGACTACCAATATTCAGTGAAGGAAACTCGCATAGATGCGATCTATTGATGTTTAATGTGAAAATACAAGTAAACATTCCAACATTTTCACATAAGCATATAATTTGCCATGAGAACATCTATAGTCTCGGATTGTGCATAAGACGGCCTACCAAGAAATCGCGTCCAATAGTTCAATACAGATCGAAGCCAAAGTTAATTTAGAATACTAAGCCATGCAGTTTCAACATTTGGACCGAAACAAATGAATGGTACCACAAACGAAAGGTTCATTAAACTGCATTTAATGGCAACAGCGCGTTGATGTAAAAACATGCATTGGTGTTTAAAAAAGTAGTTCATAGGTAATGTCAGTCCATGGCCGTCAAATAAGTGAGCGTTCTGGAATAGATTTTGACTATGATTTATTATAAATAGGGTACTATTAGGGCGATCTCAGAAGGCAAGCCCCAAGGACACACTACAAGGAACAACAACTACATGCTGTTCCAGTCGCCTTGATAATCCAATTTATCTGTGGCATAACGAGGTAATGACAAAGTGCGATATGATGGTCCTTATACCATCTTCATAGGGGGGTACCGCCTGCCTCCCTCCGCGCGGGACTCTATCACTCCCATCTCAAATCTGCCCCCCTCGGGCGAGCTGCAAGTAACCAACAGACAACTTCAGTGTTGTGATAAGCGACTTAACTCAATATAAACTTGTCAAGCTGATTCCTTGAGCTAATTCTAAACCTCATTCACAAATTATCCCGGCTGTGTCGCCAAGTATGCCCCTCCTCATTTCCCTCCCCCACCTCGGGGGCCACACATGGGCTATACTCTATCTAATACCCCAAGATGAGCTGTCTAAATAGCGGGCTTGCACGTCCGGACGACATCAAAGGCATGGACAACAAAGACACACAAATTAGGTCCCAGGTAGAGCGATGGCTCAGTGATGTCGGAATGCGAGGCTCAGAATGCGAGGGGTTTGACTCGAGACGGCTTGTTACATAGTGGTACGAGATTGAATAGCTAGACTGGGACCAGGATATACCTGATGAAGTAACACGAGAACGAGAGATATATATTCATCGCGCAACAAATGTCAAACTTAGGGGGTAATATTATGGGAAAGAGTTGCGCCATCACCTAGTCTCTGATAAGTGTTAGCATTACGAATATCAGAGACAGCAATACTTGTTCGAATACTAGTATATAAAATAAACAATTTATCAATTTACATATAAGTGATTAAGTAGACTTCTAAAGTTAATAACTATTTGGTTATACTTCTGAAACAGGGGATCATGCCGATCACCCTGGGATTCGAACCCGAGTTGCTGGATTGCGAGTCCAACGCTCTACCGAAGGGGTAACCCCTCTGGCCGAGACCAGTAGGAGCATCTTATATCACACCCGGCTACACTTCGAAAGCGTGATATAAGAGAAACACTCTTGAAAGCGGCTCTAAGTAGGCTACCAATATAAAAACAATAATAATAAGCATATACTTCCCATCACGATCAGTGCAGTTTTGTGAGTTAAATGGTATTGTGAGAGGTATTGTGAGTTAAATGGTATTGTGAGAGGTATTGGGAGTTAAATGCTGCATCGTTACTGTACAGCGATTACCTACCGAGACAGCGACTTATAGGTGTGAACAGGAGAATATACTCATGGTATACCTCCCTCCAAAGCGACCTTTGGCGTTAGGTTGGACAATGGTTAGGTCGCTTTGGAGGGAATGAGCGTTGATGTCAATTAACGGTTAACACCTCCCAAAAACAACACAGACAACAGCCTTTAATAAACTATTTCTCTTTCTCTCTCTTTAAGCGAGCAGATTAAGTGAGCAGTCCAAGCACATTACGATAATATAATAGTATCGAGGAAATTCGGAACACTCATCTGCGTAATCCATGCGGATAACCACTCCATCTGGTTTAAACATATCTATTTTCAAAAATAACTGAAAATGGATTGGCAAACAAGCAAATTGCTTATTTTATGCTGCTCCGTACATTGCAAAAT
>JAUTBV010134164.1:0-11904 GCA_032361325.1 Lepetodrilus fucensis
TATAGATGATATGCATATTTGTTTTTATATTAGTATTTAAATACCTAAATAAAATGCATACCACGTGCGATAACCGCTTAAATGGGGTGTATGTGTACATTTAACCTATTTGAAGTCTAAAATATTACCCAGGATGAATAGTTGACACTAACGTGGTACGTTATAATAATAAATAGTGTAATGTTTAAATAAGTGTCCAATAAATATTATGGTATTAAATTCCTATTTTGAATAAGAAAATACGTTTTAAAAGAGTTATTACCATATATAATAAGTACACAGTATTTCAAATTGATAACTCTAACATGTAACTAAATGTATATCTTGATATACAATTTAAAAAAACGAAATAAAAATAATAATTTAAAAAAACTAAAAACATCCATTGATCTACATGCATGTAGATGTATAATCTATTTAATGTTAAATCATTTTGATAAATTTCATAAATAAAAAACAAACTGGATTATAAATTAAATTCTCAAGCGTTTTAGTCGAGTCGTGATCTCTGGAAACTGCTATGCTTGACAAACGGAAATTCGTAACACAGATGTACAGCCAGTCCTATATCTCTCATTGGACAAGTCATCGTAGTTATTTAAATTTTCAGCCGCTATATATTCGTACTCCTCACACATCCCGTCGCTTCCCGGCCCTGGTTACGTCACAGCCGCAGTCAGAAATCACGGCGTATATACCTGAACCAGAAAATCCACTCGAAATCCTAGCTGTGCCCATCGACTTCCCTCGTTGCTAGAAACAAGAGGCAGTATCTCACTGTTGTCTCAGACCATTAGTCATAATCGCATTAATCTTCAGCGGAGCAAAATATGAACTTTGCCGAGATGTCAACTTTCTGAATGCGCCTGGGAGTTTAATTGTTTATTCTTCCAACTCACGTTAATTCTTACTTTGTAGAAAAATTGTGAAACTGTTAACGACATCGCTATTTCTCCACCTGTCATCTTTATAACGAGAAGCAATACGTCACCAAACAAAGGGTTAACAATCAAGACTTTGCAATTACAGACTATTCTAGTAAGGCGGGACGACGTTGGATCAAATCGCAATGAAGTGGACGCTCTTCTTCGTAATTTTTCTCACAGTGGTGGAAAAACGAAGGGCAGAGGAAGAAGCCCTGGTGTACGCCACTGCTCTGATCTCCAGTTATTCCCCCACGAATACCTCGCTGTCCAGGGACGAGTTCAAGACTCTCTTCAAGAGCTTCAGACTCGAGGTATGGGAAGTCTTCAACGAAGACGACGGAGTCAGAGACGACGCGCTCTGCGACAAAGTCCTAAGTCAAGCAACAGATATAGGATGCGCAGAGGTACGTTTATTTCTTGTTATAAGTAAAAATTCCGATCTTCTTTGAAACCAAGATACATCTTTGGGCATGATAAGCTAATGTAGGCTACATGTAACGTGTCTGTATAATGTATACGTGAACAAAGTGTTACTTATTTGTGATGTATGTGACCGTAAATAGAGGTAGTTAAAAATAAATAAAGATACATCAGTGATGTGATTGCTTTGAATATCGTAAAGAAACTACCTTTGAAAATGATCACCTTACTACTATGCATTGTGTTCAATCCATATAAGCAAATTGTATTTCTTCTCTTCAAATGTAAGTTTCTATGTTAATAAATACATACATACATAAATTATCAAATGAGTCCTATCAAGTTAAAGATAACATTGTGTTAATACATAAAGGCCTTCTTAGAAATTATGTTCTATTTGCTTCTGGTGTATTATCGTTGTCAATGGATCAAATCAAATCAAATAGGTGTATTCTCAAAATTCACATTATAGTGACATAGAGAACATACAATACAATACAATCAGTGTGCTCTTATTTTAATTTTCAAGTTCCTATGTGGTATACAACCCTAGCAGGTTATCATTCAAATGCATGAGAGAGAAAGAGAGAGAGAGAGAGAGAGAGAGAGATAGTGAGTGAGTGAGTGAGTGAGTGAGAGAGAGAGGGAGGGAGAGCAGTGCATTTCCGCAATACACACATCGTCGCTGCAGAAATACTGCGGGAAAATAAACGGCATAAAACCCTTACACGCACACCTCACTGACACTGTGACTGAATAGTGGAACAATATAATAAGGAGTGGGATTGCTTTACTTTCAAACAATGGGTGAACGATTCCCGCAGTGATGTTAAACTCCATAAAAACTCACTTTCAAACAATATTTATATTTTACAAGAAAAAATACATACCACGGCTTGACACCGTCTTTTTTATGTGTATATTTATTTTCTATCCAAGTAGCATCCCTCGTTTTACTATTTTTATTTATTAAAGAAAAATATCAAAATAAGTAATTGTTTCATACGTATTTCTTAAAAGAATAATATCACAGATATGTATGACCATTTTGGACTAGTTCTTTGCTACAACTGCAAAGTACATTCACTTGACATACATAAAGTCATGTTTGTACTTCCAAAAACCTTTCCACCGCTGTATGATGGACAAAATTGCAATTAACCAGCTGTCGTCAACCTGAATGTGGTCGTATTACCTTTTGCTGTTATTCATATGCATACAAAGTGACATAACTCAAACTGTCACGACTACATGTTCTAAGACTTCAAGGTGAAACGACTAGAATTTCGTAGAATTTCGTCGTAGATCAGTTAATGCATCAGACAAAATAAATAGCGGAACGTTCCCTATATTCATATAAAACATTAATATGTTGATAACTATCGAGTACTAGGTATTAAGTATATCAGTAAATAACAACTTTTGGGTGGACAAATCAAACGTTAGTCTCATGTCGAAATTCGTTTGTCCATTGCATAGGCCAACCATAATGCTACCACCCGTGTATTCCTTTAAGCTAACAATTACTGCGAAAGTGCGGCGGTTCTTTTGGTCTTTATTGTGAGGAATACTTTACTCCATGAAAAGTTTTCGCACGAGACTCTATAGTAGTCAATACTAATATATTTCAATTAACACTTAAAATATCGAACTGCTTTATAACGTCACTCTGATTATAACCCGTAACGTAAATAGCATATAAATTATATAGTCAATGCTTGGACATTAATTCCGAGGAAGCTATAATTAGATTCTAGGATGCTCACAATGCTATTAACATAGCATGCCAAGGGGATTTTAATCAGATATGTCCTAAACTCGCCGAATTAAGTATATGCGTCTTCATAAACAAAATTATATGGATAACGTTCAAGTATTTGAGTGGACAAAGTTGTTTGAGTTCCTAGATCGGTTCCCTGCCTATGTTGCGCGTGCTCGCTTTTGCCATGCTCAAAGCACGGGCGCGCACGTGTGGCAAAGGCGAGGAACCAGTCCGGGGAGGCCATTTGGACTGAGCATAGACACTAACTTAACATTCCGCACTCGTATGCGGTGCTTGAAACCCTCGAGGAAGAGTTACGTCGAATCAGCCGTACGACACATTAGCACAGTGTACCGTTAAACGGGTTCAAGGCTTGTCTAGTCAACAAGTCGTTAAGTGGTCCGTCGTGTAAATGTTCAAGTTAGAAGAGAATGTATGTTTATGACGATGTATACCAGCCTTCTGATACATTCCATTGTGATTTCACTGTTAAGGTACTAATATTTCACGCCAGAGGCGAATTTCGCGGGGACAAACTCAGTGATTTACGTTCTGAGATATAACAGAACCATATCGTGTATCTATATGCTTGCACATCCAAATTTGCAACGACAAATTTCGAAAGAGGCTTTTGTTGTCAACGCTGATTGTCGGGGCGAAAAATCGCTCGCCTCTGGTGTGTAAAGACCATTACAATTCCATAAATATTAGAATGTATACGCTTCGCTCAAATTATCGCTCAAATTAATGCGAAAGCCATAATTTATACTAATTTGTGCTCAATGCAATGAAAGGCATATCGCTATAGAGGGGCATTCTGCCTATAGTGGGGTTCTCGTAGTGTAGAATCTACACAATATAGATGCATGTAGCTGATAGTTATGATAGCTCACACGGGACGTCATTCTATCAAGAGCGATAATTATGTCCAATATGAATCACCATAGATCGTATCTTTGGTTTATGTATTATAGCTGGCATGAATCAAATAGGAGATAAATAGAGATATTTTCTTGGTTTCACAACGTTAGAATGCGTGATTGATGTAGGGTGTTATCCCACGTGATTTATAATGTAGATATCGTCAAAAGTATTGCATAATCATTATTATTCAAATAACCTAACTCTTTCGCCGAAATGGAAACGAAAAGCTTAAATTCTACAACTCAAAGCAAAATTGTGCCTAGATGTGCATGAAACATATCTGATAACAAAATGTGTAATAACAAGCCAGTATTTGATATTCCTTAGTTTAATTGTGTAAGATCATACAGCTTTCTTTATGTTCTAAAAGTAGATAGATTTGTATGTATTTATACCTGTACTCGGAATGGGGTTTATTCTACCAGCTACTAGAGTAGTATATTAC
Organism: Lepetodrilus fucensis; assembly: GCA_032361325.1. Taxonomy (NCBI): domain Eukaryota; kingdom Metazoa; phylum Mollusca; class Gastropoda; order Lepetellida; family Lepetodrilidae; genus Lepetodrilus; species Lepetodrilus fucensis. The sequence goes on from JAUTBV010134164.1 coordinate 4,478, forward strand.
AAACAAGTGTTTATGATGTCCTTTGTGTCTCATTTTATTCCACAAACTTGAGAGGTTCTTCATAAATTGAAGGACACGCGTATTTTATGACCGGAAAACCAAAATCAGTATGTTTCTCTGCAAATATTGAAACAATGGAATTTAAGTGTGGTTCAGGAAATGTATGGTAATCCGATCGTATTGTGAAATTAGGTACAAATGCACAATGGAAATCTTCACTTATAAAGTTTACTTAGATTAATTATTTTAATTATTTACAATACTAAAACAAAAATGTTGGTCAATGCAATAAAAGGCATATCGCTATACAATGCTATAGAGAGGCATTCTGCGTAAGTAGTGGGGATAAGTTGTAGTGTAGAATCTACACAAATTAAATGCATGTATAGCTGATAGTCATGATGGCTCATATGGGGCGTCATTCTATCAAGAGCGATAATTATGGGACCTGCGAACCACCATAAATCATATCGTTGGTAAATGTATTTAGCTGGTGTAAATCAAATAGTATTAATAGAAATCAAGGAGTATTAATAGAAATCAAGGAGTATTAATAGAAATCTAGGAGTATTAATCGAAATCAGGGAGTATTAATCGAAATCAAGAAGTATTCATAGAAATCAAGGAGTATTAATAGAATTCAAGAATAGAAATCAAGGAGTATTAATTGAAATCAAGGAGTATTAATAGAAATCAAGGAGTATTAATAGAAATCAAGGAGTATTCATATGTCAGTTTTATTCGTACGTATGTATGGCGCGAACAAGTCAGTATGAAGTGAAGATGTCTCTATTCTATTCATGGTATTTACGCTTTTAAAAGTGTACCATAGATGTCATAATATGTTAAAACCAGAAGGACGAAAAACCTGCTGCAAACTTTTGTTTGAAATAAATAGAAGCCTGTCTTGAATAGAATCTGGGACTGAGAGCGGGCTTCTATTTACGGATTTACGTTATGTATGTTCTAGATATTATTTCTCTTGTTTGGTTTATTGGCCCTTTTCTATAAAAGAAAAGAACACACACAAAAAGTACAATCAGATTCGAAACTGATGAAGCTTTTCAGTTATTTGGACATAGCCATCTTCGAAACATATAACGAGCAAAATCTTATATCTAAATTTAATTTAATTTGTACAAAAACTATTCTCATTTATATATATAACTTCCAACAGTATGTGTGCATGTTGGTGCGTGTGTTAATTAATTTTAAATGACGAAACCACTGCTCCGCACGCGATTACTGACGCACTAAGAACACGTTTTTCATGACGTTTGAATCGTGATGTTCAACAACCGTGCGTGTTTTGATGACGTCTTCTGATCATGAACTATCTCAGGCTACGAACATCCCGATTTATTAAACTTGTGAAACTTGAATGTGCGACAAGACCATAGATCATGGACGGTAATTTAAACAGACTAAACAATGCCGTTTGTGTATGTTTACTGAAAATACGGACCTATATTGTATGTTATTTTACCTCGTGGTATACTTTATGAAGAAGCGTAATTCCTGCGTCCGTCTTGCAATGTTGGCAATCACTTTATTTTCATGCGTATTTCTCAATATTATATTTTAAAAATAATGTGTTAATTTGTGCGGTTATCATATAAATATATGCTGTACATTCTGAAAAGTATTCCTCTGTTAATGCTGAAAACAATATAATATAGAATTCTCAACATTACACTGATTATCGTTTTAATACTTATATTATGGATCCAAATTAATCATCTTCGCGTTGCAGAAGAATACACTTAAGAAAAACTTATCATCACAATATTTTCGATGCTTGGCCACCGTGATTACTTTCTTTAGACTGAAATATATAAATAAAGTTGCGTAATAACCCCACAAAGAAAATCTCATTTTCCTATGTTTTGAAGAATTAAGCATATTATATTCAATTGAATTCCGGGAGCATAGCTGTAGGCCTAATTATTTTGCAATTTAGTGAAACAAACTATACCGGAAATGCTCATTCACATTCAGAACATGCTCAAGATAGATATAGTAGTGGGACTAGATAAACCTATTTTATTAACAATAGTAAAATGTAGAACATGTAACCATAAATTACCAGTTGAAACTGGCCGATGGGTAAATATCGTAAAAGAAGAAAGAACATGGACTTCATGCAATTCTCCATCCATAGCTGATGAATATATCTTTAAATGCAAATATTTCCTTCCTCAGAGAAAACAATACATTGATGATAAGTACTCATTCCCAAATATTCCTAAACTGTGTCGACTCTTAAATTTAAATGTTATGAAAGAACGTACAAATCCATCTATTTTTCTTAAATACGTTTATCGAACTGTCAATGCAAAAGCATACCCCCTGTCATCTTGTACCATTATTAATGTATAGTTTGTAATATGTTTCATCTCTTGTACCACCATTGGTGGTATTTGGAGAATAAATGTGTCTGTCTGTCTGCTACATGTAGATTTCTAGGTGTTTCGTCCACATTTGGAACATCCACAATGTATTATGTGGTCACTACTAGATGGTACTCGCAGTTTTACAACATTCAGTACTACCGGGATGTTGACGGTTTCTTCCTGCCCTATTGGTAAACTATTCCCGCTGGGATATAAAACAGTAATTCATTCCTCCTGCCCTAAACTGACAAGCCGTGATATAAGTGAAAAAATCTTGAAAACGTCCCTAATTTAACAGTCAAAACTTCTTCCCGTATACGAATCCGATGACACAAAGCAATGCACATTTCTGTGTTACTATGGCCCACCAAACGTATATCTAAGCTTCTATATTCTTATTTGTTTCCATTACGGTTATAAACGAAGAATGTGGACTGGGTTTAACTGATCAGACAGGGCCGTTCTCTACAAGCACCTATGTTCTTTATCATGGCCCATAACATGGCCTCTGTTACTAGTATATGGGCTCAAACGCATTTGATGTCATATAATAATTTACGTTAGACTAATTTATCCATTTAATCCGAAAAGAAGTTCGCTATGACGTAAGTGGTGACCAGAATAATCTTTTTACATAGCACTCGGTGTCAAAATGCGGATCAAAAAACTTGTAGTAAAACTTGTATATGTTCGTCCCATCACCCCATAGAACCACTATTAATGTTCTGCGACCTACATACAAATAAAAAGCGGACCTTGTAACAGGTCAATGACCTATATAACCTAACATCATACGGCGAGACGATTTAGGGGGGATGTAGAGGGGATGTAGAGTTCACAACGAACATGGGAAAACGTGAATGCTATAAATAACCGGATGATTCTGCCAGACGAACACGATAGTCCATTCATTCTCTCTGTGTCTATTACAATAAATATGAGTTATCTTCGTATTCAAATGCAAAGGGTGTAAATGACAAAATGGACATAACTGGATTTGACAATGTATAGCGCGCTGGTAACGTCATTTACATAAGCCATTTCGGAACAGGAAGAGAACGGGCAGTTAACGTTGTGTTTTGTCATAATTTTTTGTTAACATGATTGTTCTGACAGGAGGTGCTAATCTTGGTCGTATATCGTTCTTGTAATACATTAGTCTTCGTAATGCGTTTCAATTGTCAACTGAATACTTACTACTGTTTCCATAATGTGTTTCAATTGTCAAAACCATATACTTATAGTGCTGCAATTACATAAATCAAAATGCTATAGGTAGAGAAATGTTGGTATTTATTTAGTTGTAATTACGTTGGTGCATATTTTTTCAATAGATTAGGAAATCACACACACACACACACACACACACACACACACACACACACACACACACACACACACACACACACACACACCTATATATATATATATATATATATATATATATATATATATATATTGCCAAGAGTGTGCAATGCATACTCAACAAAGACGAAAAATAGGCATTTTAGTCATGTCGATATTTTAGTCATGTCGAATCTTTTTGGTTCATTAAATTCAAGCGTCTAGGAAATGACAAAAGAATAAATGTATATACCAAGAGTTTGCAATGTAATATCATGTAATGAAGGAACACGTTTTAATTATGTCGATATTTGTTTATATATTTAATAGTGTTGGTGCAATTATTTATAGATATAGAGTCTAGGAACTGCCAAAGAAATAAATATACCAAGAGTTTGCGATTTATTAACAAATAAATAAAAAGATGTTTTATTATTCTTTTTTATTACACAGAATTTGTCAGAGATTTGTGGCATATGCATCTCACTGCACTCACATCTCACTGCACTCACATCTCACTGTACTCACATCTCACTGTCACTGCATAGATGGCAGCTAGTAGAATTCTTCGTGACGTTTGTTTAAGTTAACTTTTTTTCAAGTATCCTTTTGAACCAAGGTGACTTTCAAGTACATGATATTTGGACCGGACTTTGTAGGCTAGGGTCAAACTAAAAATATTCAAACGTATTTAAATGGAGTTGGATGTATTTTATTTTGTGTATTTTGTTATTCTATTTAATTTATTTCGTTTATTTTTGTAGCTTTATTCCTTTAGAAGTGGTTAGACATGATTTCAAGATGTACCTCAGACAAATATCATCATCATCGATGACTATTAGTTGCCTAGTTGTATTGTTCGTATTTATTACCAATAATACATGTATATATGCAAAGTATTATGTCTAAAGGCAGACTATAGAATTGTTCCAGATAATAAACAAAAGAAAATCTTCACACAACCACAAACCTTTCCCTAACACATAGCAATTCAATATTTGCAATTATCATTTTATTTTATTTTTTAAGTACCTTTGTTTTCCATTTTGGCGGGTTTGATATACCGCTATCACATGTATAGAGAGAAAGACAAAGAAAAATAAATATTGCAGTTACAAGTTTTATGCAATTATCATGCATATATTCCCATGAATAATTATGTATGTATAAAACTTGCACTTGTCAAACATACTTGCTGCATATAATTTTGTTTGCACACAAAATGCATACTCAGCAGTTTCCGCTTTTTAACGGCCTCTCTCGGTGATATAAATCGTCAGAGCCCCTTTAAGATGTCTGACATGACATGACATGACATGACAACTCATATAAAGCAGAGATGAGATATGATCATACTAGGAAGACGGTTAGTATAGAGAAAGTTTACTACTCCGACCCAGGTGTACTTGGATGTTTGTTTGAAATAAGGTCACTTGGTATCCAACTATTATGTTTTTATGTAATTGAAATACATGTAGTAGTATTTTTTTAAATTAATAAAACAAAATTGCATTTTTTAAACTAAAAACGAACACTATATAGTGTAGGGCCTACTATTCAGTATCATATTAATGTATACTTGACGTGTATGTAAATTAACATAATAGTGGAATGTATTCCTTTAGGAATGGTATGTCCATTATCAATTTATCATTGTTCTTTGCATAACATTATTATTATTATTGTTGTTGTTGTTGTTGTTGTTGTTATTGTTCTTTTAGTAGTAGTAGTAGTAGTAGTAGTAGTAGTAGTAGTAGTAGTAGTAGTAGTAGTAGTAGTGTTTTGCTGTTGTTGTTGATGTTGTTATTATCATCAGTATTGTTGTAGGTCTTTTTTGTTATTGTTGGTATTGTAATTATTATTATTGTATTTGTTGTTGTTGTTGTTGTTGTTGTTGTTGTTGTTGTTGTTGTTGTTATTATTATTATTATTATTGTTGTTGTTGTTTACTTTTGCTTTGTTTTAATGTTGGTGTTTTTTCGGGGTTTTTTTTATAGTTTAGATTCGCTTATAAAATATGTACATATTGATGTATGTCCATTCTGCACTAAGAGGCCCAATTAATGTGTATTATAATAATTGTATGTATTTATTTTTGTAATTGGTGTTAGCGACGCTTTCAAGATTTACTTATACTTGCCATTCCGTAATATTTGTTTCACTTTCGTTGTCTGTGCCTTTCCCACAATGAATTTCCTTTTGGTGCTTTTGACGTAAACATTGATCTGTTCCCAGGAGAGATGTATAGGAACTACGGCGTCGCTGCAACTGCTTCTGGGTCGCAAATTGACTCCTTTATCGGAGTAGGATGCGTATATGTCGTCTACCACTGGTCCATCACTTTCGTGAATGTCTATAACACGTTCTCGGGTTACGTTAACGTATGTCGGAGTTGTCCGACCTTTTGAACCTTCCCCTAAGAGGGAAACATTTTCATCGGCGGACATTTGGGTTTTTTTCCGAATGTTTTGGATATGTTGTTTTGTTTATGACGTCCAGTGAGCTGGTGAAGATATACAGTTCATCTGGTTAGCTGTAGAGATGAAGATTATATTTTCAGCGAGTTAACCACAAAATAATAATAATAATAATAATAGTAATAGCATATAGGGTAAGATGTGTAAACTGTTAAATAGTAATTAATAGCATAAGTCAGTGTTCTGCTCACGATTTGGAAAATAAAAATACTAGTATGACAGTTTTTCATTTTCAATACTAGCTATAGCCCCTATATATAGGCTAATATTAATAATTTAATTTTCGAAATATCGTAAGCAAAACTATGTAACTATTACTAAATGTACAGTGTTACGAAAATGTAGTCAACAAAATACGTTTAAAAATATTAATCCAGAAATAACTTGCATGTCGTTAATTACAGTGCTGTGTGTCTGCGGTAAAGAAATAAGAAATAAGAATGTATAGGCTACAACACAGGCCATTGAAATCTAAATATCACATCGCAAAGATTTACAATATTGGCTATGATCCCGCTACTGCATGTACAACATTATAAGGGCTAATGAAAATTGTATTACGTTGAAAGTTTACTATTCATGACCTTTTAGTGAACTATGAATGACAGATTAAAATTTCTGAAATAGGGTCGACCACATAATATATAGTACCACATTGATTGACAAGTCTGCAAAAGGTCAGTGCGATACATATAAAGGTTGTCCAATGTAGAAACGAACTAAGAATCATTAATGTTCCTGCCATTTACTTCATGTCTACAGACGAACGGAATTATTACAATATAAAGAATATAGAAATGTGTGTAACCATGATATATAGTTTATCAAGTGTTATATCAAAATTAAATTATGTGAATGTTAACCAAGTTTGGAAAGGTTTTATTAATATAAAGTCGTTATAAAAACCGACAGATTAGCATGTATGTAGAAAATGTATGCAACTGTATCTAGCGGTAACGATAACCAATAGCGAGCGAGCGCATGCGCTCACACACACACACGCACGTACACTATGTATAAGCACAACTATAATTTACAAATATATACACAATCCTTTCTCTATCCTTCATCTCACCTTACCATAGAATACCCTCTCTCCCTCGCTCTCCATAGAATACCTTCTCTCCCTGACACACTCTCTCTCTCTCTTTCTCTCTCTCTCTCTCTCTCTCTCTCTCTCACACACACACACACACACACACACACACACACA
>JAUTBV010134175.1:0-11902 GCA_032361325.1 Lepetodrilus fucensis
CTTGTGACATGGTCGTGAAACACTTTATGAGGTGATAACTCGGGTTAGGAGTTCCTAACTAGTTAGGACACCGTCGTGAATTCGTTTGTCCATTATACAGGTCAATCAACTGTGATAGTATGCCTTTAAAAGTCCGTCCATATATACTGAAGGTAAAATTTTAAGGAACACTGACTTATTTAAATTCACTTTAAATAATATTATGTTGAGGATGATTTTAGTGAGGCATATTTTAGCAATTTGCCGATAGCATTATTGAAATATTATTTTTGTATCAATGCGTCCAAGAACTGTTTGGAGCTGAGGTGGTTACAGTGGAATAGTGTAATTAATGGTTACATTGTTGAACGGTTGACATAATGAAACACTAATAAACGTTTTCCAACAAGATACTCTACGTTTTTCGTAACATTTTATGCATTATATTGTTTTATTAAGAACAACCTACGTTCCAACAAAACAAAACATGCTTACTTTTCACTTTATTTAAATGTACATGTACCTGTTTTAACAGTGGCAAACAACCCTCAAATGTCAACGTTCTAAACGGTATACATTAAAAAATAATGTGTTCCAATAAATACTACACATTAAGTTAGGCATCTGCCAAAAATATAACGGTGTTCCTTCTAATTTTATCATCAGTATATAAATAAAATTGTAAAATGTTTAAAATGTAACAACAGTAATTAAATTATGTTCTAAATATATAGAGAATCCACCTTTACCCCAGCGGACCGACATTTTATCGTGGACAAAAATATTAGATTCGAATCCAACAATCGGCGCCCCGTTACATGAACAATAAATGTCTTGATGTTTCTTCTCTTATTTTCTTTACATACTAGAAACCATGATGTTGAAGTATCTTCTGGTACTGCTGGTTTCTCTTGCCCTAGCTTCTGCATGCGGAAAACTAATGAAAAGAAGTAAGTGGACATTATGTTTATAGAGAAGGAAAAGGACCATTTCGGGAAATAGAGTGGAATTTATTTGCGCGCTGGCGTTTTGCTGGGAAACGAGGACTTAATATTATAGTTTTGACTATGGTTGTAATTGTTTTACAATAATGAGACAGTAGGAATAGATGGCTGCTTAAATACAGCACATGTAGACAGACGTGTCGAAGGCATACATTTACATATGTATTTTAAACTATTTATTACAGGATTAGTGGATAATTACCCAGAGATAAGGAGCACCATAGGCAATCGTAAGTAAAGTATATAGTAAACATATACATTTAGGGAATAAAAGGATCTCGTTTAAATATACATAGGGCAAGGGAGTCGGGAAAGGATACCCCCCTCCTGGAAATGTTAAAGAAGGATTTTCATACGTAATATTACATCCACGAACATTAATAATAAGCCTTGCATAAACTATTTAAGTTTCGTTATTTATGTAGGGAATACACCTTTAGAACCATGTTTCCTACGATTGCTCATAGTTGTATACTGTCTCTGGCTGATATGAAGGGCAAATGATTATAGATATGTTCATATTCGGTTTACACTTCTCTATGTTACAGAATGGATTCTGAAACTGTATACAATAGGAGCCTACAATTTGTCAGTAATTTCGCAGCAGTATGTTTCAGTTCCAGGACCTGTGTTCACGAACGTCAGAGCTAAGCTATTTTAAGACCCATTTACTATGGAATATTTAAGTGTGAAAATGCGGGAAATCAATTATACAACAAATATCTGTGGAATATTAGGCCCAAACCTTTACAGTCTCGGGCTCTAATTTGTGACCTCGGTCACTTAACTGTGCGTTACACAGTACAGCATCAGCTATGCACCAAGATATTCACAACTGACGAAATAAAATTAATTTATGGTTATTTCTTTCAGAATTTGGACGAGATATCTCAGAGAATGAAGACTAGAAAGCAGGCAAAGCATCAAGGAAGTTACTGCAGAATAATGATGAAACTATTCTTGCGTTGATCCAATACATTGTCTTGCATTTTCTTTTCTTTTTAATGGGAGCAATATACACCAATATAACATATAACAATAAAAGCATTATCCTAATATAACAGTGCACAATATAAAGCGAAATCTGTATTTAACCCTGACCCCGCTAACATATTTTACATATGTGACAGGTGGCGAGTGTTTAGTAAAACCGCAGACATACCTGTAGTGGAGCGGCTAAGTATAAACAAAAAAGGCCGAATTGTGCACTGGGTTAAAAGCATGAAACTTGGCAGATATATTATATGGATATGGGGCCAACCAAAATGTTCCAATATGGCCGCCAGATCCAATATCGGTAGGATAAATTGTAAGCGGGTCTAGCCCCAATCAAACATAATACAATTATAATACATAACTACAACACCACGTTTTTTTAATCTTTTTTTGTTTGTTTGCATATATGAAGTTGGATCAGAGACCAATTGTCTTATAATAAAGAACGACTCTCTCATGATCATGTATATCTATACTAATAAATATAAATATATTTTATTCGTAAAATACACACACAGATCCATAACTTATAAATGGTTGACATACTGTTCAGAGACTTCCATGAAGGAAACAATACTCGAAATGTATGAACTCATTTATGGCCCGGTTCCGGCTAGTGGTAAATAAATGACCCATCATGTCCGGGGATTATTGTACAGTGACTATCTGAATCATGATACCCGGTTGTGCTATTTCTGCACAAAGTAGAAAGTATTCTATATTCTTTATTACGTTGGAGATCTATTATACTCGCACTGTATGGTTCACTCCATCCTCGAAACGGCAGGCCATTATGACTATACACTATACACTAACCTATTTGACGGAGGTTAGTGTAGTCATAATGGCCTGGGATTTCGAGGATGGATTTACTCTGGAATCTCCGTCTGTAAGCCATGGACTGAAGATTTAATTATTCCTAATAAATGTCGCACAAGACAACTGTTAATGCGAAAATGATGACTATTTCGTAGACCTCTTCTAGGTTTCTATACTTAACCAGGTTGTGTATGCTCCATTTGAAACATCCTCGAAACACAGACCATTTATGCCTATACTTACCATTCGTCAAATGCATGATAAGTAGACATACTGGTAGGTGTTTCGAGGATGCCTTAGAAGAAGATCAATTTGTATTGAAGAATGCATGTAGACGAAGAATTCTCCAGCAGACAATGGTTGCGTGCGTTTAGAATTGAAGAAGATGGGTAATTATTGCAAAGATCCCCTGCACTCTACAAGGGAATTCTAAATCTATATGCGATTGCTTACTAGTATTACACTGTTATAACTTATATTCACTAATAACTCAAGAAGGAAGCTATATACATGTATACTATTCCCTTGGATGTAAAATTAATAATTAAGTATGTACACATACTTATGTCTGTCATTGTTCTCCAAGACAAATATCCTCACGTGCCCGTAAAAATTGTTCAAACATTTCTAACTGTAGAGCTGGGGCTATTCTCGAAACGTGCTTACGATCGTACGACAATCTTAAGATTGTTATTATATATGGTATATGGCTACGAACTGTTCTTAGGCGAAGAAGTTCATAACGTTTCGAGAATAGGCCTCCTGATGTCCAAAAACGGTGCACATCAATATTAAAAACACTTTCTGTGTATGATGTTTACTCCACAATCCATATAGTCCTGCTGGCTGATCCACAACTGTTGGAACGTTGACAATGAAGCCAGAATAGAACCGCCAATCCAAACCGAGTACTTCCGCTCTGGTTGAGCAATTACCTTGACCTTGATTGCAGACGGTGCCATTTCTGCGACCTCCCGCGTAAGACGGGTGGTTATTCCTGGAAACATGGTGGATCCTCCTGAAAGGACTATGTTGCTGTAGAGGTCTTTTCTAATATCAACGTCACATTTCAAAATTGAGTTGTAAATATACTCGTGGATTCCAGGAGTTTCGAGGCCGACCAGAGCTGGCTGAAAGAGGGGCTCGGGACATCGGAACCTCTCGTTGTCGACAGCGATGACTTGCCCATCCGGAAGTTCGTATGTCTTCTCGAGGTCGAGAGATGTCGAGCATCTTTTCATATCCGAATCGAAGTCATTTGCCACGAAACAGAGCTTCTCCTTGATGTCCCGCACTATCTCCCTTTCTGCGGTGGTGGTGAACGCATAGCCTCGTTCTGCCAAAATCTTCGCCAGATACTCCGTAAGATCTCTTCCGGCCAAATCAATCCTCAGAATGGCGTGGGGCATGGAGTAGCCTTCGTAAATTGGGACGCTGTGGGTTACACCATCCCCGGAATCCAGGACTATCCCGGTGGTTCTTCCCGAAGCATAAAGGGAGAGAACTGCCTGGACAGACACGAAGAATGCGGGCGTGTTGAATGCTTCAAACATGATCTGAGCCATTTTCTCTCTGTTGCTCTTTGGGTTGAGGGGAGCTTCAGTTATGAGAATAGGGTGCTGCTCTGGGGCTACACGGAGCTCGTTGTAGAAGGTGTGATGCCAGATCTTCTCCATGTCGTCCCAGTTGGTGACAATGCCATGCTCTATTGGATACCGTAGCGTCAGAATTCCGCGCTTAGATTGTGCTTCATCTCCTACATAGGCGTCTCTATGTCCCATCCCAACCATTACACCCTGTAATAATACAAAAACAGAAAATAAATTAAATGACAACACAATTTAGAATTCCATATAACGAAGTATGTAATAAACCTTATCGATGACGGACCTTTTATTATACTCTTAACTATTATAGCGCTTGGATTATGGAAGAATATGGAGTAGCAAAGCGCTGTATGTAGACAAGCATAACCTTTTATAAGTATTTTGTATTTATTTGTCTCTTTAATTGGTGTTTAGAGCCGCATTCAAGATTCTGACGCGTATAGGCTACTACAGCTTGTCAGTTTAGGGCAGGAGGAATTTAAACCCGCACAATCCGTAGTGCTGAATGCTGCAGTAAACATTGAAACACCGGCTGGTACTGGCGGACCAAGGATGATACCTGCATTGCCACAGTACAGCTTTTTACGAAATGTACATTGTACATAGTGCATGCAAGTATATTATCACCCTATACTTTTAAACCCAAATGTAGAGATGTACATAACGGTTGTCCCGTAAAATACAATCTCATTAATCATACGAATTTACTGATGATGCCCACATACAAGTATATATGCACTATAATAGGATTAATTTAAATAGAGCCCCTGTTCTTTTCAATTTATAAATTATACAGGAGTTTGAGCCTAGTTTTCTTTAAGTTTTCGTGAAAACGGACCCAAACCCCAGTAGATTCTGGTTATGTACATCTCCAGCATGGGAAATGGCGCTTTTGCACAGTCTCATTAAAATAAGATCCGAAACTAACGCTCAAACATATATATATATATATATATATATATATATATATATGACACTCGCTTCGTAAACGCTGAAATATGATTTTAATGAGATTGCGCTTTAGCAGTGCTTTTAATATTTCCACATTTCCTACTATAGTATTATAGTGTATGTAGCATAATGAACTATACTGGTATATGTAGTATAATGCAATAAGGTCATAGAATAAATACATGTATATAGAGGGTGATTAGAGTCAGTCTGTCAGTGTGATTAATAGGCGTTATACACGCGCAACCATTTCACACGAGCATGACTAAACCATCCGTATCCATATAATTTACATGTCCCCTATATAGTAGGTATATTGGTATTACGATGCACTGTATAGTCATGCATCTGTGGGTTTTTATGTTATGTATCTAGTATTTCTTCACAATTGCCCCCCCCCCCCTCCACAAGTTTCCAATCAAACCATAGTATTACCAGATTACTATACATGTTGGTAGGGCGTAACTATGTATACTTGACATTGTACCAACCATCTGCATCTTTAACCCTCTCCCTGCTGAATTAAGACACATGAACTATTCTTTATGGCATGTTTGCCTCCAGTATGACGAGGGTTAAGAGAGAATCATATACAGCGCCCTTTACTCTTGGTTATATTTATATGAATCATTCAACGAGTTATTATTTATTATTACGTCGATCAATTTCCACGTGGGCCCTGTATTATACTATGTGTTAACGGTTCCCAACTTCGCGTAACGCCGAGACCATTACCAGGTTTACCTTATGTCTGGGTCTGCCAACGACGGAGGGGAACACCGCCCTGGGAGCATCGTCCCCGGCAAATCCAGCTTTACACATCCCGGAACCATTGTCGAGTACCAATGCTCCAATGTCCACATAGCTTTTGGCCATCCCGGAGTCTCCAGTTGCAAAGGACAACTGTACGATGAAAACTGCTGGTTTTAACTTCTTCTATGGCTGCTGTTGCGAACATTCCAACTGCGCAATCATGTCATTAGAAATAATGTTGCCATATGAACTAGAATTAGTGTTAATTGTGTAGTCGCTATAAACGATCCCGTTGATACTTTCGACATTTGCAGTAGTCACGCCATACTATGCTTATTAATTTCATACATATATTATAATTTATAGATACTAAACTATATGTTATGGCTGATTGTCGACTTTGTACATCATTGTAGGCGTTCATTAGAATCAAAATACACGACTATGCGAAATGTAACATGACTATGGGTAAAACATTCATGCAGAGAGGATTGGATACTTCATGTAATTAGTTCTAAGGCTCAAGGCAATGTTGGCAATGAATAGGCTACACGTATGGTTACATTCTGCCTGTTGCAGAGTTATAGTCATTTACATTTTGGCTTGTGATCAGGCCAGGAGATTGCTATAGTACGATACTCAAGCTCAGATTGTATATGGAGTATGGCCCACAAAAGCTGAGTTTAGCATGCAATCTAAAAAGAAACTTTACAATCACAAGATCACTGTAAAGTACCCATTAATGTTAACCCTCACCCTGCTACCTTATTTTACAATCATAGTTTGAATGTGACATCGGGCATCAAAGGCCCCATGGAGGTAACGGGACGAGGGTTAAATTACGTCAGTCTAGTTGATATTGTTTCATTTATTCAATGCTGTCAAATTAATGAGTTACCACAGTGATACTGCTTAGTTTCTCTAATACCATGATTTATTCATATTGTAATCGCTCTTGACTTACAAGTGACAGTCTCTTCCCTCCGCGGGAATACATATGATTTCAATCATTTCTATGGTAGGCATATACATTTCCCTCCAGGATAACGAACGTTCAGAAACAAGATACCAGTAAATTAAATACATTACAAGACTCAGTTGTTTGTATGTTATAAGACATATATTGTAATAAACAATCATTCAAAGAAGAATATAACACCAACAGTTACATGTATATTTATATATTACGCTGTATACTGCATTCGCATTCACATATTATTTCAAGAAGCAACGATTGAGTACAGCTAATCACACGGGGATGACATCTGGATTGGGCAAGTACTCAATAATACAGTCGTACAGAGAAGAGATGGCTTAGTTATTTAAAATCTACACATTGCTAATTCCAAGTCTTTCTGCCTGTTCCAATGCCGCTTGAAGATTATTATCGAACAGTTCACATCTAATTGGCATATCAAGGGAATAAAATGGATTCTTCAGCGCAAAGTCTGAATATATTTCATACAATTTCCGCAGCAATATGTCAACAGCAGTTTGTCTTGGATCAGTTATCACCACGAATTTTATTCCCGTCATAGTTTGGTGGCAATGTAGCTTGAACGCGTCCGTTTCCAAAACCTCAATTCCTGACGATCTCTGCTCCGGTGAAAGTTGAGTTCCAAATGCAAACAGTGAGTGGAACATGCTGGCGAGCATAATTCTCTGATTAGACGTCAACTTGTGTCTTCCGAATTTAATATTGATCGGATATTTTTTCTCGTCTTTCAAAACTTCAAAAATGTCTCGGCCATCTTTCAAGCAACGACCTTCTGCTGGGATTCCGTTCACGGCCAAAACAGTATGTCCAACTTTAACGCCATCTCGTTCTCCGAATGCAACAACTACTCGTTCGTCAAATATTTTCAATTTCAACTCGAGAGGATAGCTCAGTGTTTTCTCCACCTCGGGACGAGCTGACGCGTGATCGTAATGGTAGATCAAACTGCCTGCTTTGTTTATCACGTATACACTGAAAATCGCCATGTTGTCACCGTCTTAACTCCTAAGAGTGATTCAGTGGCTTTGAAAGTCTGTATATGATCACATGTGGACTTATTACACGATCGAAATCAGCCTCTACCACAAATGAAATGGGTAGAATGTCCTCCCCACAAATGTTATGACCACACAGAAACCCGGAAGGGATATAAGTTGTGTTTGCGTGTCGTGACATGTTGACAGTAAAACATACTAAACTTAATTAACTTGTAATATTACGTAGGAAATAAATCAAAATGGATATGCTTCTGTATAAATGTTATATTTCATGAGCAAATCGTTGAAACGTATAAGAATTTGTAATATAATCGACTGTATTATTAAAGTTCTCGTCGTTAAAATGATTCACACAAACGCATCCTTTGAGTTACGTTTCTTGATGTCAAGGTCGAAAAAATTGACCCGGAAGTCGTCCTTTCAGAATCTAATCACGTAAGTTGTGAACGTGTTTTTAGATACCTGCTCTAAAATCTGTATAATTATTTAGCAATCACTGAACTCATAGTTTTAATTTTAATATAATGTGAACATTAAATGAATGAACTTTGCCTGTGCTGAATATTTATTGCAGTGGACACCTAGTTTTTCTACTTCTCTTCATATAAAGATGACACCTAAAAGTAAACATTCGTGATGTTTCAGCAATGGCGGATGCAGCACCAGCCGGTGGTAGGGGAGGATTTCGTGGTGGGTTCGGCGGCAGGGGCCGCGGACGTGGGCGTGGTCGCGGCAGGGGAAGAGGGCGAGGTCGTGGTGCCAAGGAAGACAAAGAATGGATGCCAGTAACCAAACTGGGTCGTCTTGTCAAAGACGTCAAAATCAAGAGCTTGGAAGAAATTTACCTTTTCTCTCTCCCCATCAAGGTTCATACATGTTTTGTATACTTCTTAAAATATATTATGCGTCAGTGATATTAAGTTTATAACTATTTTCAATGCATGTTGATCTACAATGTTTCCAAGTCTTGTCAGTTTGATTTATAATTAAATGATTTGTGATATATTGATTAATTTCTATTTCTAGGAGTTTGAAATCATTGATTATTTCCTGCCCCCTGGAACACTGAAAGATGAAGTTCTCAAGATTATGCCAGTCCAGAAACAGACACGGGCTGGTCAGAGAACGAGGTTCAAGGTATGGAGCTAATGATTGTTGAAGAAAGTTAAGCCTGACGCAAGCGCTAGTGTGTGCCAGAATCTGCGTTCGATCTGCGCTCGGAGTATCACATGGCACTTTCAAAATGTCAGCGCTGGTAGATGTCGCCATTATGTTCGAATCGCGTGTCTCTGGGAAAGGCAGCAGATTAGCTCTCTGCTGCCTTTCCCAGACCAGACAGACACGACGCAGGGGGGGTAGCACACAAGCGTCTGCATATAGAAATGCAATAATCCAGACGCAAGCACAACGCAAACGCCTGTGCGCGCCAGGCTTTAATGTCTCAAACATTCTGTAATGTAATAGTGACGTTAAGGTATTTAAATGATCAAGCAACTGTTGCTAGTGTCCAAGAAGCTTTCAAGGTTTTAGATTTTTTTTGTGCAATTTAAAAAAATCAATTTGTGTGCACATTTTTATTAATTTTCAAACCATACTATATTGATTTTTGGAACGTAACTTTGATTAGCAATCATCTAATATTATCTCTGATTAGGTGGCGCCGGAAGCCTGCTACGGGACATGACCCAGATGAATCTTTGTCCATATGGTGGTACCATATAAATGTAAAATTTAGCAAACATTAGACGTGTTATTTGTTATTGCAGGCCTTTGTTGCTGTTGGTGACTTCAACGGTCACGTCGGACTGGGAGTGAAGTGCTCCAAGGAAGTGGCCACTGCTATCCGTGGGGCCATCATCCTGGCCAAGCTGTCGGTCATCCCCGTCAGACGAGGATACTGGGGTAACAAGATCGGAAAGCCCCACACAGTGCCGTGCAAGGTAAATGTTGCATTTTCAAACTGCAGGCCATGCTCAACTAACGGTGCTTATTGTTGGGGTGATGTATTTGTGAATATAATGTTCGTGACAGCGACTTTAAGCCAAGACGTATGTAATGATTGGTCTAGTGCTCACATGACAATGGACCAGTGGATCCATTAAATTTGACGTGCAATCAGTTGTAGCTACCATTGTTCTGAGAGCCAGACCCAGAATGGGATAACTCTACTAGATTTTACGCGGTAGATGCATAATTAGTTTTGTGAATATTTTCTACAGAGATAGATCTCTGATACTTGTGTACATACAAAATATGAAATATATATCGTATATCTGTAACGAACTTTGCATCATTTTTCTAGGCTTTAACAGTGAAGTTTATTGTTCCAGGTTTATGGCAAGTGTGGCAGCAGCCGAGTGCGACTGATCCCAGCTCCCAGAGGTACTGGCATCGTCAGTGCCCCAGTTCCCAAGAAGCTCTTGAACATGGCCGGTATCGAGGATTGCTACACCTCTGCTGTTGGAGCCACAGCTACCCTAGGAAACTTCGGTCAGTATTTAAAAAAATGTCAAGTGACTTAAAGCACTAATTTAATCCATAAAGATATTAAAAGTAACATTTTGGATGAGAATTGCTAATTTTTATAATGTGTAATTTTCTGAACGATCAACTGGCTATGAGTTTGAAATGTTAACAGCGTTGTCAAATGTCCCAAATTAGAAAACACTTATTTTTTCTAGGACAAAGTTTGGCTTGGAACATAAAGCACAAATTCATTTTTTCATCGCCAATTGCATTTCTTGTTCACAGCCAAGGCCACTTACCAGGCTATCTCGAAGACCTATGCGTATTTGACACCTGACCTGTGGAAGGATACTGTGTTCACCAAGAACCCGTACCAAGAGTTCACTGACTACTTGGCCAAACACCACACTAGGGTCGCTGTCCAGAAGCAGGAACAGAAAATTTACTAAACTGCAGACCAAATTTCTTGTTTCAAAATGAGGAAATAAAATGTAATAAAATGTTTTCCTTGTTTGTAATTGGTACTAATGATGGCTGTCCATTCTGAAGCATGCAGTCGTGATCATATGGGATGCAATGTGTGTAGTTACTGTATTATGATTCTCTTGGAATGTACAGGTGCCCTCTACAGAATGTATTTTTGGCATGAACCCCCCTGTTTCGTACTATCACAGATGGTTGACTTGTACAGTCGTCTAGCACATGCGCGCACATAGTGTGTGTGCCACACATTGTACACTCACTACATTATATTATATATTTTATATGTTATCTGTGGCTATAATCAGTAGACATATTTGATGCAATTTCTATTAAAAAAAAAGAAGATAAATTTCACCACATCAGAACACAATACACTTTAGTATAATGATGTGCATAGTACTACAGTATTGTGTCAACTCTATGCTCGAGAGCTTTCTCGTACATAGCGCTACATTAATTTACCCTTGTGGAAAGATTGAAAAGTATAAATACTTGTAATATACCTTGCAGGGCACACACCAGGACAAACATGACCGTTCCCGGTCCTGCCCATCTTGACATAACTTATTCCTAAGTGAAGCTCGGAATTGTACCCTTCCCTAGTGGAGATGGGTCCTGCCATGGCCACATAATAGTTTCCCTCGGTGGCTTTTTCTTTGACTATACTTGCTTTTACGATAACAGTAGTCTTTTTATGAGCTTGGCCTAATCTGCGACTTGCAAACTAGACAGGAACATTCATGGTTATCATACCTCATACCTGAATAATAACACAAGTTTTGGATCTTTAGTCGGATATCTATATATATATATATATATATATATATATATATAGATATATAGACAGAC
>JAUTBV010134186.1:0-11900 GCA_032361325.1 Lepetodrilus fucensis
TTTACCGAATGAACGCCCAAAATAATTATCGTGATAATATGTTTGATCATATTTATTAAAGTTTAATAGTTTAGTATAAAGTACCGTATAGGAATGGACCCGTATTCGGTGTAGCCTATGCCCTATTATTGTAGGTACACCGATAAGACTTCTAAATTATTTGAGATAATTAGACATGGATGTAATTGCATGTATATTTGTTTTGTTTTTCTTTCTTTCTTTAACATGTTTAATAAATAAATTATTTAGTTAGATCTATCATAGATTATACTATAGTCATTATACTCTATGGATCTATGTAGGCCCTACCTAAAATCTTCATTAATTATCTATTTTACGGAAATTTTATATAAATGTGTTACAAATATGATGTAGTAATATCTATTTTGTTTACTAGAAAGCGATAAAACCAACTTATTTCAACAATTATGGATATAACCTAATAATGCCGATCTAATAATATTGAAAAAAGCGCTCATATAATCCATCATAATGTGATCACGAGTGACTTCCCCTGGCAAATGTTGATCAACAGCCAGCGGTATCACGAACATCGGCAACACATACTAGGACCTCGGGACATATTATTATGGCATAGAAATCATGCTATGTATTCATCTAGGATATAGCGCATGTCTACAACTGTAGGTATGTCACGAAACACGCTCCCCAGCTTCAAAATGTATTCAGTCGTGTGTCGGCTGCCACCATTGTGGAAATAACTCGTCGCGTAAACTTGTCGTAAGTTGAATTTACTCAAGAACGAGATAAGAAAGTTTCGAGAATAGGGTGTAATATTTTCGTAGCTGATCTTCTTAAATTCTTAAGATAATCTTACGATCAGGATCGTAAGAAAGTTTCGAGAATAGAGCCCCTGCAGATTACAGAATACAGATTACAGAATACAGATAAGATTACAGAATACAGATTACAGAATACAGATTACAGAATACATATTACAGAATACAGATTACTTCCGTTGTCAGCACACCTCCCACTTGTACTGGAGTCTGTCAGATTGATGTGCAGAATATTTAATTATATGTGCATTTATATGAAGTTACGACTGTTGTAGTGCTGTCCGGTTGAACAGGGCCCATATCTGTAGACCAATCCAAATCTGCTGCGATTCTAAACTGTTTAAGGAATTGAAATTTTAGTGTGTTTTTTATTAAGTATGAAATATTTCATTATTTTTTTCAAAGACTATTCTTGTGTCTTTCTTAAATTGTTTATCTGATGAGCAAAAAGGTTGTCAAATCAAAATACTTCTTGGATATTTGAGAAAAGGAAAACTCAGTTTTGTATGGCTTATTGTAACAGTTTTAGTATATATGTGCTATTGGTGTATGGTTTTCATTGCATATAGTAATTTTGCTTGATTTGCTGAGTATGTTTCATGTTAGCAATCACTGCTTTGTGCAACATAAGTGGAAAGTTAAAACTATTTGTATGTTGGTTCTTTTGCGCATCAAAACATTCTAGATTTTGCTTTGTCTTCTGGGGAAAATATTTTGTTTGTTTGTTTGTTTGTTTTGCTCAGTTCCTTTTCTCTTCTGCTCAGGAATTTACAGTTGACCATGGTGTTTGTTTGTAGTTAAAACTGCACTTACTATTATGAAAAACTATTTTTATATTTTATTCACTAAGGAAAAGTTCAATTTGCAATTTCATTAATATGTTTAAGTAATATTTAGAGCTAAGTTCAGTAGGCTCGATCATTAATTATTATTACAAGCATATTGGAATAAATTAAGTACATGGGGAAACTAATGAGATCAAAATCTGTATAGAGTGCAGTTTGATATTATGTGAGAATGTGGGGTATTTTCTTGTCTACAGAAGCATGGCTTTCATAAGCGGCCGCCTGATTGGATAGAACATGAAGCCGACCTTATTAAAACTCTGGTACGCAAATCGCCAGGCATTGCGGTATTCAGTGTTGTAAAATATTGATACCGTTATTTGGAATAAACCAGTGATGTATCATGTAGAGAATTGTGTACTATAATTTATCAAAATAGCAGTGATAATGTTATTTGCTGTTAAATAAGAAGAGAAATAGCAAATACAAAACAAAAATAATTAAATGAACATGAACATGACATTTTCTAATGGACATTTCGAGTTCCCATTACCATTCAGATGGGTTTGCACATTCTGTTTAATTATTATTTTAACTGTGAGTTTCCTTTCTTTTGAAGTTATGATGGAGATTATTTTCTCAATGTCTGCATATTGCCACACAATTTGAATTTCACTGGCTATTTATAGATTCTGTGAATGATGTCACACCACCCTCATGCACACCAGTTTGATTACATTATTTTTTAAGTTCATAATTATTAGTTTGTGATGTTAATTATCTGGTAAGTTGAATGTTTTTTAGTTTATCTGAGTGTTACCAGTTCTGCATTTTTAATTCATTGTTACTATGGTTACTGCTGCAGGGTGAACAGGGTGAAGGTCACGGTGTGTTCGCCACTCTGCCCGGACTTAACTATGATGACTCAAAATCAGTGAGTAAATTACATTGATTGCAATTTTTTTTTTTGAAACCCAATAAAGATTAATTTATTTTTTAAAGAATTTATTTAAAGAAAGTATTAAAAAGAAATTGACACCTTCAAAACTGATATTTATTTTGAATAAATTTGACCAATGAAGCATGAGTAAAGTAAAATTTGTCCAATTAAAGATGAGAATGAGCCTTTATAAAATGTCTTAAGATGATAGAAGGAAAATAGCTCTGAAATTCAATATAGGTAAATGCTTTTTAATATTTAATTTTTGGAATCATTCCTGATTACCTAACAAAAAGTTGAGTATTGAAAATATGTTTTTCTTTCAAATGCTCACTTAGTGTTTTGCCTAAAATACAATTACAAATGTATGTACAGGTAATAAAATTAAAACACACTTCTGCTATGTTCAAGGAACAAACAATATGTGATAAAACAGTTGCCAGAGTAACTTGTGTTAATATTTCAAATGCGTGATCAACAAAATGCTATGTACGTCAAATGTTAAATGTTTTACCTAGTTTGCATAGTGAAACAAAATACTGTGTCCTTTTTAATTAGTACAGCTATAAAAAATATTGTGATTTACAAGCTTCATGTCTTAAAGTTAAATTGCATGTATTTTTCAGCACATATTATAAAAGCATACAATCACAGATATTAGTGATCGTTTGGGACTAGATCTTAGCTACAACTACAAAGTACATTCAAATATATTTATTTTAAGCTGTAGGGTAGGTACCAGTCCATGGCACTCCTATGATTAGTAACTGCAACATTTCCATTTCCAATAAACCTGAATAATGCTCAAATCTTATGGACTAAGGGGAATAACTCTAATCATTGAACATGAAAAATAAATGTTTGATTAGTGCCTCACACATTCATTTAGTGAAATTAAAATACTGTGAAAGATTCTAGACAGCGACTTTAAACCCCAATTAAAAAATAAATAAATTAACAAATAAAAGCCATGAGGAATATGCAGCTGGTTGTATTTTAAGCACTTACCGTATGTAAACAAAACAAATGTATATATTTTCAGAGAAAAAATCCTAACCATTTACCATGTACCATGTAGGTCAACTACCGGTACTGTGAATCATAAAATGTTGGCATCATTAAACTTTAGCGAACGGGGGATTATCAACCTATTAGCGTCATAAAAAGTTAACAAGCTCATCCATTTTAGAAAATAATTTTAGCGACTTCTTCATCTAAGTTTATTTGAAAAATTAAATTGCCATTACGTAACACTGTTAGTATCAACAATAACTAATTCATGTGTAGGCCTATATGCAGTAAATACTCACATAAATACCTTCTTGGCACCAAAACAGGAAGTTCTATTCTAAGACCACTATAGACCAGTCCATTATATTATTGCATATGTAATATCTAAACAATATAATTATATTTAGGTTAATAAATAAGAAGGCCTATTGGTAATCCAACCAGTTTGTTTTTATAAACATAATCAGGTAACTATGTTATCGTGTATATATCAAACTTAAAATTTGACCATGCTGTTATGAATCTAGATGTCGACCGCCATCTTGGATTGTTTACAGTCGATGTTTTCCTATCTGAAAAGGTTATTTATCTTTATATAATATGTTCCTTTACTATATCAATACATTTTATCACATTTTAGTTTTATGTTTTACTTGTTTTGGACACTGATGCTATTATACAAGGAAATTCAAATTACACACATGAACATCAATGACTGGAATATTGAAAGGCCTACACACGTATACCTATCAAATATTCTTTTAAAATGTTAGCGAATGAAATGTTAACGTCTAAGAGCAACTCGTTAAATTCGTTAAAGTTTTATGCTCGTTAAAGCTTTATGATTTACAGTAATTACAATAAATATGCAAGTACAAGTATACACATTACACATGTCATGCCATACATCATGCACCCAAGCTCAGGGGGCGTGGCTCCAGCCAGCCAATCCTGGCAGTCGTAGTTTCATTCGTAAAGAACACCACACATCACATTGGCCAATGAATGACAATATATTACACTTTAGTTGTTGGTGAACAATCTTATATCAATGCAGATGGTGTATTTATCAGTCTTAAAATATATACATATATACAAAGTCGATACACTATCACATGAAGAGTCGATACACTATCACATGAAGAGTCGCATTGGGCAAGTGTGAGTACTATACATAACTTGTCAGATACGGTACACATATACAATACTAAATAGCTGTACCACCTTCTGAGCGTCCCATATTTTCAGACTTGCCCGAACACAGGCAGACATCGATAAAGATTATCATTGCCTTTTACATTCATCACATCACATCTGGATTACTCGTATTCTCTTTATGTACATTGATATCAATATGAACATGGAACCTTTCAATACTGGACATTTCCACCTGATTGATGAACATTCTCATCGAGATATGCTGGAAAGCAAAGTGACGAGGCACCCATTCCACATAACATTCCTAGTGCTACGAAAATCGTAACTCCTTAGCAACTCCATGCTAACATACAATAGAAAAAAGTAGTATGATTGTTCTGTGGAATCGGCTCCTGCACATCATTAGGATCCAACTTCAATATTGCCACACCGTCTTTGCCATGGTTAAGAAGCATAGGTCTCGGTGGAATGGTTCAAATGCATGCCTCCATTTGACTGTATGACAGTCTGAGTTTGATTCCATTAACCCCCACCTCAGTCCTTCTGTTAACCCTTGATCGAGTTAGTTTGCAAGAAGTTGGTCAATCTGAAATGACATCCAAATTAAGATATTCATTGATGAATAAATTATTGAGCTAGCTATTTAGAAGGATACAAGTGAAAGCCTGCTAGTGTATCATATTCACAAACACATACAACATTCTTGCGATAGCATGCAAACACATTAGCATATCACTTTCATATATGGCCTGGGCTAGCCAGCTAGTGTTAATTTTTATCCCTGGTTCCACAGAACAATGTAGCACTACATATCCAGGGTTAGAAGTTCTCACTCGCCCGGCAGCCCGTGGCGACCTTCTTTGTTATGGGCGAATATCTTTTTAGGCTTGTTCAAAATTGTAAATCTTTGCACTAACTTCCAACCCTGCATATCGTAACGCCTATGCACACTTATAGTGAGTTTCAACTCTTGTAGCACTACATATCATAATGCCTATACACACTAATAGTGAGTTTCACACTACTAATTCTGTGGACCAGGACCCAGGCTATCATCTCTCAAAGCTCTCGTATCTACTACAAGATCATAAGGACTCTCATAGCGATCTCCAATACATGGTGATAGTAAACCTACGAGAGTGCTATGGTCTCATAGTGGATATAAGAGCTTCGAGTGAGTGAGTGAGTGAATATGGAGATTAATGTCGCTGCAGGAATCTTTCACCCATTTGCGATGAGAGAGCTTTGAGAAACAATACCCTGGTGGTCAAGCTGGCGTGAGCACTGAGACATAAAGACGGCGTCTACCTGGGCTTTATACATGTCCTTGATGTCCTGCAAGTCCAGTCTCAGCTCCTCCGCCGTCTCCACCTTCTCCCCGTACATCTGCAGCAGGGCGTTGTACCGACTGTCCAGATCCTAGACAAACAAGAGAGTGCAGTTGTATTAACCCTCGTCCTGCTGGATTGGACACATGTGCTGCTCTTTAGCATGGAGAGAGTTAAACAAGGAAGCACTTAGGTAGTCATAGGACCAGCTCCTTTCTAGCTGTTCTGTCTGTACTTTCTGTCCTAGACATGTGTGGTTACGAAGGAGCAACACCGCACAGTGTTCTCGGTGTCCGGGACATGTACCAGCGAAATAGGTTGTGCAGACGGCACAATCCAACATGTGCTCTGTACTGTGCTGTGCTTGCTCACTCCATTCTAAAGAACAGCACATGTACTAGCCATGTGACATAACATTAGAAAGGAGCACCCCTATACATCCCAGGCTATTTCACTCACCGTGTATCTCTTATGTAATAACGGTAGTTCCAGGACTTGCTCCTCCAGTTCTTCGTTCCGATTGGTCAAATTTACCAGCTCCTTGGCCATAGACTCTCGTGTCCTCTCCAAAGATGAGATCTCGCTCTGCAAGTACCAGTAATAAATAATCAGACTAAGTAAAGTATCTCAAATTAGAACGGATGATTTCATAATGGCAAGTCAATAATGAAAGTTTACTCTATCTGTACTGTGCTGTGCTTGCTCACTCCATTCTAAAGAACAGCACATGTACTAGACACGTGACAGAACATTAGACAAGAGCACGCCCCTATACATCCCAGGCTATTTCACACTAGGGAGCTGTCTCAGATATCCAAATATTTAATTCAAGACCTGATAATTCTAAAAGAGGATTTACCATCCTGACATTAGAGTCTACCATAGTGAAATTAGTGGGTCTGCCATCCTGACATTAGAGGGTCTACCATTGTGACATTAAGACTGTCTGCCATCCTGCAATTAGAGGGTCTACCATCCTGACATTAGAGGGTCTACCATTGTGACATTAAGACTGTCTGTCATCCTGCAATTAGAGGGTCTACCATCCTGACATTAGTGGGTCTGCCATCCTGACATTAGAGGGTCTACCATTGTGACATTAGTCGGTCTACCATCCTGACATTAGATGGTCTACCATTGTGACATTAAGACTGTCTGCCATCCTGCAATTAGAGGGTCTGCCATCCTGACATTAGTGGCATCCTGACATTAGAGGGTCTACCATTGTGACATTAAGACTGTCTACCATCCTGACATTACCTGCAGCTGTATGATTTCCCCGTCCCTCTGTTTGAGCTGTGACTGCAGGTTCTCCAGTAATGTGGCGGCGCCGCTTTGTCTGAGACTCTCGTACAGGTTCATCTTGCTGCCATTGGGCGATGACAACATCAGTGTGCGCTCCAGTAGGTCCTCCTGCAGCAATACCAGCAGACGAGGTCAGTGCCAGGTATACATGCTCATAGTACTGCCATGTGGAGATCTTGTGACAGTACATCATGAGATAATCTCAGTAAAGGACATTAATTAATTAACATGCCATGTCATAGTCATGTTTGTCAATCCCTTCTCATGATGTACATTATTATTCATGTCTTGTTAAATGAATTGTTTGTAATTTCATGATAATTGATTGAATTAATGTTTTACGTATGGAAATAAATACAGTAGACCTCGCATATACTGGCCTTGGATAAACTGGACACTCGCCTATAATGGATTGAATCTGAAGTCCCGGCCCTGTCTAACAGTAATTACGGCATATGCGTATAATAAACTTTGCATATAACGGGACAAACATATCCGGTCCCAATGAGTATGTTATATGCGAGGTCTACTCTATTGGTTAAATGAAAAGGAGATAATCATAATATCAGTTTTTGACAAAATATTAAAATGTTCATATTTATTTTATTTTTTTAATTGAAAAAATAAATAAAATTAGATAATTCCAATAAAGGAAAACATATTGACAATTAGGTTTTGGATTTGGCAAGTACCTGAGGCAATATGGGCAACAAGTTTGCGTTGCCCTGGAAACTGCCGACACTCTCCTGTCTGGATATGGAGACCGGGGACGGAGTGCCACGTGACCTTGGTCGATCTCGCTCCTGAAACAATAGCAGCATATTAACCACCTAGGTGTCTACAGGAAGCAATATGTTACTTTTGTCAGTAAGATAAAATCTGGTTCCATCAATAGCATTGTCCTAAAGGAAAACAAATTAATGCTCGCATGAAAAATCTATTAAATTATTAGACAGTGGGCTAAATCCTTCCATCAATTACAGACACCTAACTAGTTCGACTACATATTGCTCAATTTGGAGTTATACAGGATAGCAGGACAAATTCCCAGGAAAATTCCCATCCTGATCTCACCTGGATCTTGATCTGCTCCTCCAATACTCCGACCCGACGCTTCTCCGTCTCCATCTTGGACTTCTCTGACTCCAGCTGAGATTCCAGGAACACCTTGTCCTTCTTCAGCTCTGACATCTCCCCGGTCAGTTTGGTCCGTACCGCCGACACCTGCGCCATCTCACTGTAACATGGAGGATACACTGAACACATGCTAGTCGAATGTAGTTGTTTCTTTTTTCTTTCTTTTCCTGAGACAATCCTCTAGTATTAGAGGAGCTTGGGATAATTCCAACTATCAGAATAATTCAGAACATATTATAGTTGATGTTTTAGAAGAATAATCAAAGTCACATTTGATTTGTCAACTGATAATGTTAATGTTCATCCATCATAAGAGATGATGACCATGATTTTCTACTTGCATTTTTGTGTGGATTCGAATAGTCTGCCACAGATGTTACAAAATAAATGTGAAATTTGACAACGAGATGGTCATCTGAAAGAGCATTATTTCCAAACGGTTTGGAATTTGAATGGTTTGGAATTACTTCAGTGGCCGGAATTACCCCCGCTACACTATTGCCTTTGCATTAATCTGATAAGCACCTCCTTCCGGGTACCCACAGACAGCTGTGATGACAGCAGTACTTACTTGAGCTTGGCCTCCTCCAGGAGCTCAATCTTGGTCTTATCCATCTCTGTCTGAGCCAGGAGTTGCGACTTCTCCTGTCTGAGTCTGGCTGTCTGCGTCTCCAGTGTCATCAGTCTCACGTTCTGGTCCATCAGCTTCTCGCTGGCAACCCGCTCCTTCTCAATAGCCATGGCCAGCTGATTCTGTGTCTCCGCTGTAAACCACAAACAGTACTCTCTCTTTATCATCATCATCATCATCGTCATCATCATTAATCATAATCATCATTTTCATCATCATCAATCATCATCATCATCATCATCATCATCATTTTCATCATCATCATCAATCATCATAATCATCATCATCTTCATCATTATCATCATCATCATTATCATTATCATCATCAATCATCATCAATCATCATCATCATTATCATCATCAATCATCATCATCATCATCATCATCATCATCAATCATCATCATCATCAATCATCATATTTTCATCATCATTTTCATCATCATCTTCATCATTATCATCAAAAATAAAAGGATACAAGTTTTGGAGCACTAGTTTTTGCACTTACAGAGTCTGTCTATGATGTTCTTCTCCACTTTCTCCCAGGACGCTGACTGAGCGTTGTAGTTAGCCTGGAGGTTCTCTATCTGCCGCAGTAGTGGCCGCGTCGCTGTAACAGCGGAGAACAACATATCTCACTGGTACTGGGTGGTGGGAATACAATTGCTTGCATGAATCAATATAATTGGTCTGTTTACAATGCTTAGTTTTATTTTAATGTAAGTTTATGAAGAATTTGCTATAAAAAAAGCAGCTTCTACTGATATTAGTCATATGAATACATACCTGAGGAAACACTGTGTGTAAGTTCCTGATTTCGTGCTTCGTCTTCCTGGAGTTGCTGGAAAAACAAAACAATCCATGATGATCAATCTATCTGATAACAAATTTATCTTGAGAAAATCTCATATCATTTCTAAAAAAACAACTAAACTATGACCCCCAGGAAAGCACCCCCCCTCCCAAAGACACCAACGCCCTACTTTTTAAAATCATATGCAGAAAGTGTGGGTGATTGATTATGGGAGTTTAACATAGCTGCAGGAATCTTTCACCCATTTGTGACAAGCAGAGAGAGAGAAAATGATATACAATCTTAGCTTTAATTCACGGAAAACTGATAGAAAGTGAGACAAAAAGATTTCCTGTCTCAGAATATTTTTGCCTCACTTTCTATCATACCCACATACACAATCAGAATTCCTCATTAATATAAGATCAGACTTCAACGCTAATGCCTAAAGCCCACTCACCACATGGAGGTCAGAGATCTCTTGTCTGAGCATGTCCTCTCTCCGGTTGTGCTCCTTTTCCATGCGAGCCATGGACAACCTCAGGTCCTCGATCTGCATGATGAGAGCCTCGCGCTCCTTCCTCTGTCGGAAGTGTTCCGACTCCATCTCCATCTTGAGGGCTTCTCGGACCGAGACCTCCGCACTCAGAGCCGCCTCCTGAGCCTTGCTGTCCTGAGCTGCGTTCATCTTGTGCAGGTCTGCGATCTCCCTGACACGGAACAGAACCAAATTTGTAGCTCCAAACTTACAAAGGGACATAACTCTCTCTCCCAATTCAGTCATAATACTTATCCAAACACCGACTTTAAAATTATGGTATTTGGGGGTGCCGATTAGATAATAAATATAACTTGTTGGCTAGAACTAAGTGGATTACTTTAATTTGGGTTATTTGAGCTGCAGAGGGATAACAGGTATTCAGCAGAAGGTCCTGACACTGGAGACTCAGGAGAAGAAGGTGAAGGTGGTAGCTCAGGAGAAATCTGATATATTGTGGATTTTCAATACTAGCTATGTTGTAGGGCAGTTAGTAGGGATCAGTGAATGGAATGAACACAGGCTCTCTCTATTAGTGCCTGCTGGGTCTCCACAGTTCCAGTACTTACTTGTATGCATTGTCCAGAGCGGTCTGCAAGCTACGAGTCTTCTCAGAAAATTCCTCCTGCTCACTCTACAATGAGATACAATGTCCACAATAAATACATACAATACATGGACAATGATTCATGAACATAAATCTATAGCTTGAAGTATATTTCTGCCACCAGTGCTTTTCATGGTGTCCAAATCATTCCTTACCTTATATGTCATGATATCCTTCTCCTGTTTCTGTACAGCGCTGTTCAACTGATTGATGGCTTCTGTAATGATGAGAATATAGGAATGAAAGATGTTCCTCCAATAACATAAAAATGGACTAGTCTATGTGGAAAATGCCAAGACATCTTTGCAAGTACATTATTATTTTTCATAAACATTAGTGAATAGTTGCTCAATATCACTGTAGCTGTATTTCACACATACTGTCAGTATTAACTGCACGTGCATGCATAGCATAGAAGTCCACAAACCTGCTTGTTTTTTCTCCATGTCATCCTTGGTGTCACAGACTTTCCTCAGGTGTTCCAGCTCAGTTTTCTGGTCTTCTAGCTTCTTCCTGGAAATACAGTAGGTCAGAGGTCAGGCCACAGGGCATCAACAGTGACTACATCACTACAGACAGCAGGCAGCGAGTAGGGTTCAATGGTGGAATGAGGGCAGGTGGTGGGGACACAGTGATGACAATATACCACATTTTTACATTTCCAAAATACAATAACTCTGAATTTGATAAGTTACATATAATTGAAAATGTTAATGCAATCCATTGCCCAAGAAGTAATGCAACTAGTTTGATGATGATGTTGTTTAGGGGTGCAACGATTCACCGGTGCACCGCGAGGCTATGTATCGCTACACAACGATACAGCCATGTGGTATTTAATTTCCTGATTATCATTGAATACAAGTTTG
>JAUTBV010134197.1:0-11899 GCA_032361325.1 Lepetodrilus fucensis
CACGCCCGCATGTCGTGTTACTTTTTGTTTGTTTTTCAAGATGTATATCATCGATCAGTGGCCAACATGTATGAGGATGGGTAACTTCTCAAACTTACCTGGGAAATTGCTGGAGTTTTATGCACTGTTATCATGGTTAGAGGGATGTTTGAATAGAGAAATAGAGGATCTTGTACGAATGTTAATCGGGCATTTAGCTAAGGGTATTTTAATGTGGATTCGGCAATGCTGTGATGGTGATGTAACTGTTTTGTTTAACAAATAAAGTTAGCTAGGAAAATGATGTGAATGCATCTGTGTATTTGTGTGTAGGCAGCTACGTGCCTGCTCAAAGTACTACTGAATTTATTAACCCTTTCCATGCTCGATTAGGCTCAGGTACTGCTCTTTAGGGCATCTCCAGTTGCCTCCAGCATGGAGATATTTAACCCTCTCCCTGCTGAAGGCGACTTAAGTTGCCTGATCACATGCAGAAATAGAACACTTTAATTATATTCAGCAGGGAGAAGATTAAGCGTGTTATTACATAATTTTTGGCAACTTAATAAATAAATATTTTGTCACAGATTGTACTTTGAAATTCTGATAATTTTACATTGCCAGTTATCATAGGAAGTGGTCTATTGAAAGTTCTTCTTTATAAAATTATGCATCAGTTTATTCACAGAACACATAGAAACACAATATCCTTCTCAGTATTGCTACAGTTTCTATTATTATTATTAACAAGGGTTAACATACAAACATTATCAGCATGATGGTGAATTTCTCCAGATATGCCCTAAATAGCTGTGCCTGTACCTAATCCAGCAAAGAGAGGGTTAAATTTAACATTTCTCACAATTTAAATCATTTGACAAATTTTTATGTCTATAATATATATATTTTTTTATTCCGTTTCAGCTCCTTGGTGCCGTGATATTCGGCGTGTTGCTATGGTTACGACTGGACTTCTGGTCCAACGAGTACCTGAATGTGGACCCCGACCTGTACCGCTACCTCATCCTGCTGTACATCTTCATCGTCGTGGGCGGCCTCATCGTGGGCTTTGGACTGCTCGGTATTGTCGCTGCAGTGCGTGCAATTAAGTGGGCCATTGTAGTGGTGAGCAAACATTTTTGTTTTAAATTTAAGATTTAAATTTATATTTTTTAAATTTTAGGATATTTTTTTTTAATTTCAGGAAAAGTCAAACTATACATTCAAGTCAATAATAAAGAACACCATTAAAGTAAACTTTCTGTATTTAAAAACTAATAGAAAAGAAAGATTTGTGATAATGATGAGATTATGAAACCTTTTGAGTACGATTTCATGCTCAAAGTCAAATTTGATATGGGAATTTGTGAACAAAGCTGTTGAGTTGCGTATAAAATCATACTAACAAATCCCTAATCTCAGAGCCTGAAAGAGCAGCCGATTCATCTATACTGGTTACGGGCCTATTATCGCCCAGGACCTATTATCGCCTACTCCCCGCTGAAGCGCTCCCGCGTTCGTGATTGATTTGGATTATGGCATATTTTAAATAAAGAATACCTACTTATTACCAATAGATGATAATTGAAGTAATATGTTTATTTTATTTTAAATTAACACCAGTTAGCTTCACAATTTTCAAAATTTTCAAAATAACTTACCGGGGGGGGGGGTGGGGGGGGGTGTGATCACATGACTAAACAATAAGTTGCTTGTTTATATTTGTTCGCCAGCCATAATGTCCTTTCATGTAGTTATGGCGTAGCACAATTTCCATCAATCTCTAAAATACATCATTAGGCAAAACAAACAGTGTATTTTTATACGTGATTAAACTTTTTACATCCATGCATGCATTAGATATGGTTTATATATTAGTAAATACCAATTTAAAATTAAATGATTTGACCAGAACATTACGCACCCCATCCTAGTTTATGGGGGCGATAATAGGTCCTGCCACTGGCATAAAAAGGCCTATTTTCACCCTGTTTTCTGCCATCGCTCGCGCTATAACCGAAGTGGCGCAGATAACTTTGAATATAGCGTAAGGTCACACTATAGCTATACATGTGCTATAGTAAGTATAATGAAGCTGATGTACATATTAAGAAAAATATCCAGGAAAACGTTCATATTTCAGGCGATAATAGGCCCGTAACCAGTAAAGGTTATAATTTTGAATGATGACATGCATATCATCTTGTTACTTCACATGTCCGCCAACAAGGAAATTAATTTTACTTCCTGTCCTTTTACTTTGTAGCAAGTATCCATTTGTACGTGGAATGTTGAAATTGTGATGCAGGGCTCTAGACTAACATTCTGAGTTACTTGCCTGCAGAGCAAGTCAGGGCAAGTAGCAAAGGCAGCAAAGGTCCAAAATGTTAAAAAGTAGGTTGCCAGCAGTGCAATTTAACTTGCCCCTGTACGTCAGGGATATGTTACTATTTGTGGCTTAAATGAATTGTGGCATTTTAACTAATATTGTGATCATTTTAATTATTTCAGAATCTTCTAAGAATGTCAATTGATTCACACAGCATATTTCAAGAGGACTTCGACTTCAGTAAGTTCATTGTCATTTTATTTGAACATGTATTTTTTTAATTTCTCAGATTTGGGCAGAATTGCTCAGAATTGATCAAGACGTCAGTCTACAAGGTAGTGATCATACCTAGAATACAGAATACAGCTACACTCAAAGTTTGGCATAACTTGATTAGCCACATGGTAAATGTCTGACAAACAGTATATTGCAGGGCAAGCATAACGCAGGTTACAACTTTGTATTCAGGTGTAAATTCCTGATCGGCCTCCATAAATACTTTGACGGTGCAACCAACCAAGTCAGTATCATGTCCAACGATGATTCTGTCACCCTTTTCCACCTGACAAAAATAATTGCTATTTTCAGTGAAAAAATCTGTTAAAACTGAAGCAAATAAGTCTCATCTTACCTATGAATAAAGATTTTGCTTTATATTAGTTGGTTGTAGTCAACAATGTGTCCAGCTTATATGGGCTTTTGTACAACTGTTGACTGGAATGTATCACATTGCTACCCACTGGAACACCTAGACTGTAATGTAGTCCATGTCATTAGCTTTCTGGGGGTGATAAAGGATTTCTTTCTTTTTAAAAACAACTTTTTTTCCCCGTCAAATCCATGTCATAGATGGTATTGATTAAAATATTAACAAGT
Source organism: Lepetodrilus fucensis (assembly GCA_032361325.1). Lineage (NCBI taxonomy): Eukaryota > Metazoa > Mollusca > Gastropoda > Lepetellida > Lepetodrilidae > Lepetodrilus > Lepetodrilus fucensis. The sequence goes on from JAUTBV010134197.1 coordinate 3,185, forward strand.
AGATTGGTATAGCATGACATATATTTAAGAAAATATTGGACAAGATAGTTAATTCACTTGGCCCACAATGATAAAGACACTGCACTGACAGTCATAAACATTCATGCTTCTACACTATCATTTCTTTTCAGTTTGGATATGCTTTCTTATACTGTAGTTTCTTTTGAGACATTGAAATGTGCATATTATTCTGTCCACCAGCCTAAATTGTTAAAACGTGACTACAAATAATGTCAATGAAAATGTGAATAGATTCGATACTTATGTGTGCGAGTCAGAAATAGTTAATATTTATGGTGTATGTTTATAGTGTATGATCAGTGGCTGCTAATTCAAATTAGTTGTCTTAAGATAAATGTACATGTATGTTACCACCCAGTTGTTATCATAGCTTACATAATACATTTCAGCAGCCATGAATTTCTACTTGCCCTTAGCATTGGGAGAAATGGATTGGGCTAGCGGGCTGGTGTTGATTTCCATCCCTGTATTATATGTCCGATATTTCTTGGAATTATGACTACTATAACTATTTCTGAATTATTTAAAGCAATGAACAGTCAAGTCAGTGAGAAATGTGTGATGAATGATTCGTGTATTTCTGTTATTGCACACTAAATAACGATATTATTACGTTAGTGTTATTCTTACTATTGAATGAGCCAGTCCTGTGTATTGCTATGAAGGGAGATAACTCTCATTTTGAGTGATTGTTCCGATGGTCCAGTTGTTTCGCTTGCCAGTCAGATTTTAGAAGCATCGACAGTGTCTGGTATAACAGGGTCCGACTGTACCCTAATTACCCTATTAATTCAAACCCTCTAATAGTTAAATTAATCTCAACCAAAACAATTCCAACCCTAAAAATACCAACATAACCAATTTGAATAAAATTGTAATTTTCTAGCACAATACAAATTTTAAAATTAATTAAATAAATAATGTAATTAATATTTATAAATCCTTTATATATTTACCATTTCATTTACAACTATACTTTGTACTTTAATTTCGATGTCCTTAATTTTTTCTAATAATTCCACCAGCTACAAATGTAATTATTTGTTCCTGTTTGAATTATCAGGATAAGTACGGTAGGTATAATTTAATTTTGTTATTTCAGTCATAGAACCGGTCACTGCGCAGGCTAGACTCATCGTAAGCACAGAGAACACGTCACTGCCTAAGGTGTTTGCAGACTTCACGCTAGAAGAAATCGAAGTTCTGCTATCTAGACAGCAGGTCAGTACCTAACAGTTGGAGCCATTTGTTCTGATCAGAATGTAATCAGGGGTGCGTTCAATCAGCACAGGGCTGAGTAAGCCGCTTAGCTAAACTGGTTCCCTGTCCCATGTACGATTCATAAGACTCTTGAGACAGTGGCTAGTTTGGTAAGCCGCTTGCAAGCGCTTGTGTCTTTGAATGCTCCCTGGTTTGCAGTCGTGCTCATAGTTGAAAAACTAACAGCTTATAGTTACTCGGCCATCTCAAAATTTCTGAGTGGCATATTCTATCAACGTTTGGATTAAATTTATTTTGTTCCCATGTTGACAATGTCCTGATTTGTCTCAGGTTATCATCCTTTGATTAACAACTCAATCTCAAATTTTGAGATAGTAATATTGCTATAACACTTTGTTTGTTTGTTGATTAATTAAGGAAGATTAATAACAAATAATAATAGTAATAATATTCACTACATTTTTAAATTAAAAAAAAATAAATCATAGATTTATAGAGAAAGTACATACTATTTTAAGCAAGGATGCTCAAGTAATTACTGTAAATATCTTCTTCCAGTTCCTGAATCTGCTGACTTTGAAGGAATCATTCCAAATGATGAGCATCAATCAGCGGTACAGGAAGTACCACCCCAACGTACCTCTCAAGGTCAGCCCAAGGTCATGGTGGCACTATGCAAATACAGCCATCTTGGAAGAGGTCATTCGGCCATTTTCATGGGAGAGAATCAAAGAGCACAGGTAAGGCAATATATTTTCATGTGACATCTTATTATTTTTATTATTGGTGTTGAGATTCCTCTGATGTTTTCCAGGCTATATATATTTCTGGTTATTGTTTCTTGAAGCTCTACTATGGTATGAAATATGAGCACACAGCGCTCTTGTAAATTCCCAATCGCCATGTATTTTTATCACTACAAGAGCGTTATAGTATCTTAGTAGATTATAGATAACATGCAAAAGTTTTAAGAAACGATACGCTGTTGCATTACTACCTATGTCACTGATACTAGGCCATGAGTTTTGTACTGGGAGTCGTTGCTGATATTCAGGAGTGGATATTTCTTCATTTCTATTTCGATACTTAGTGTATGTGATTGCTTGTATTAAGGAGTCAGTACAAGAAGTACAAGGAGCTCTACAAGCGGAGCCTAGAGCGTCCGGACCATGAGTCCGTCAAGAGCAAGCTCTGGGAGCTGGAGGAGAGCCTTGACGTGGCCAACATCCTGCTGGCCCGGGAACACGCCAAAGTTGAGGTAACTCTGACAAGATCCTCTTTCTATTTCGATACTTATTGGATAAGTTAATGTGGCCAAAGTTGAGGTAACCCTGATAGGAATTACCTTTTTATTTTGATACTTAGTACATGGGATTTAGTACAACAATCATATATTATAAATGTGTAACTTGTGCAGTGTCGTTAACAAATCCTATTTTAGGTTGGTTTATGGAAAATTGAAGTCATCAATCAGTCATCAGTAATGACTACCTTTCTGTTTCGATAATTAGTGCAAAGGGCTCAGAAATTTAATAAAACTGTCTGATTATGTGTAAACTTGAGTAGTGTCATTAATAAATTATTTTGTGGATTACCAAATCCAGCTCCAGATAATTTGTACAGTGGTTCTGTATGTTGAAAATAGCATGATTATATTTAATGACTTTTGTCTGTGCCTCTTGTAATGTTGTTTCCCTATTTTAGTTTATTCGTGAAGCCCCAGAGCGGGCTAAGCGCCGACCAAAACGAGAAAAGGGCTGGTTCAGTTCATGGTTCGGCGGAGAAAGCGATGATGAAGAGGAGATAGATATTCATGGGTCTGAAGAAAGTAAGGGCCATAGAATACAACCTTGTCTTGGGCATAGCATAATATTAATTGGTAAGGGACATAGAACAAAATCCCTGTCTCACACATAGTGGAATCATAGGTAAATACAAATGAATCGATGGTTTCTTCTGTAGTTGAAGTAAGATTGTTTTTAGAAGTCATATCATGTTAAATAAAAATGCGTTGATGAATCATATATTTGGGATATTTGATAAATGTGATTTTATTTTCCTATACTTCTTCTTCAAGATGATTGGTTGACTCAGCTGACCAATGAAGAGAAGCAAAAGCTGTATGATGGCATTGGCTACGATATGAATGCTAATGTCCTACCATATCCCCCTGAGGTATGTTCGTAATACAACTGATATCCTCTGTATTTTATCAATTGATTTGCATAATATTATATATGTTTCTAACTATGGCAGAATATTCCATGAGCTAGCACCACCAGCCTGTGGAAATCTGGCCTAGTACAAGCAGGGAATGTGTACACAAAACATGTCAGCCATGATATGAGTGAAATAATCTTGAAAACAACTCTAAGCCACAATTCAACCAATCAATATTATATCTCAACAGTACCCTAATATGGTCACCAACATATACTATGTAAGCAGAAAATTAAAATATTAAAGGCATAATATCACAGTCTGACACAGATTAAGTTGACGTTTTGGACCGAATTAGAGTTAAACATGCAAAGTACATGCTCTTAGCATACACATAATTGCTATTGTACCTCCAAATATATTTTTACCGCTGTAGGATAGGTAAAATTCCATTGCAGTTTACACTTCCTGGTATAACCAGTATAAAATACGTCCAATCTCACATTTCCTATGGTTTACTGACTAAGGGAGATAACTCTACTCAGTGAACACAGTCAAAGTAACTGTCACGACCACTGACGCCATTTATGTGCGAGTCGTTCATAATTTATAAATATTATATAAAAAACAAAATGTTGATAACTAGTGAGACATGTGGAATTAGTAACTGGTTGTATAAAGTACTTGTGTAGTCAAAACAAAATAATTTATTTACAGGTAAAATCGTGCTAGACCACTATATAGGTAAACCATCTGTGATATTATGCCTTTAACATATTTAGGACTTGAACCACGGACCTACCGCTCTCCAGGCCGACGCTCTAACTACTATATGCCTCAGCTCTAGGCGGACGTACGTATGACGGAGACTGATTTAGACCACCTGCAAAAGCGAGGATAACACCTAATGGTTTTCAGAGTTAACAGTCCCGCCATACACGAGAATAATTGAAAACATACACATGTGATAATTACAGGCCGAGTTGATAATGATGTCCCATAGGCCTATAATTAGTTCTATTTTGCGACATGCTTACAACGAAAGGTAGCTTAATACCTGCTCACGTGTCAACTTGTGGGTTATTTTAAGAATATGGACGCAGGTACCAGTACATGAGATCAACAAGACACTGAGCAGATTCAGGGTTTGATCAGAGTTTTACCACAGTAATCGATATTGATACCATCGCAAGAGATGAGTTATTTCAGGTAAGATTTTTTTTCTCTACATTACATTTCTTTAAAAATAGTTGGAATTACGTTCGAACATTACAATTTTCAGAATGTTTTCCATTCTCGCAAATGCACGGGGAATGACCGACAATTAACTCACTCTTGAGCTCGTGTCTAATTCTGGGAAAGTTCCACATGCAACCTATATGTATATTCTGTCTTGTGTTTTTTTGTATATGATCTAATATATGTCTGTGGTCATGACAGAATATGCGCTGTCTATACCGTGCACGTACAGTTAGTATCCTTGGTTTGTCATTACCAGCCGGTGTTCGCAGATTAACTGCAACGTATTCAGCGATACGGTTATTGTGGGTTGGTTCCTCCATAAACAGACAAGCCGTGCTATTTAAGTGAAATGATCTTGAAATAAAAATAAAAATAAGAATCTGTAATTTAGAATTTAAAGGCATAATATCACAGATGTTTATGGTTGTGTTTACTGCACATATTAGCAGTGCAGATGTCATGATGTTAACAGTTAATGCGTCAACAGTGCAGATGTCATGATGTGGTTCATGTTGTAAAATGTTACATAATCGATTAACATGTGTTGCCAGCTCAGAATAAATGGCGTGAATGCAATATTATAAAAGCCACTATATAACATTATAACATAACCACTACGTAAGTCATGTATCACATGCTTTGAAAAGTGTGTGCTGTGTAAATACGTTAACGCAGGGTAATATGATATCCTAACCTGGTGAATGTGTCTACATATTGGTTTAAAAAAACCCCAATATATTACATACCCAGTAAGCAAATACCACGTCGAAAAAAACGTCATATCCCTACGTTGAACAGACGTTGGATTTACGTTGGAAATAAAACTTTAAATGACGTCGATTATATTACGTTGAGTCAAGGTCGGAAATCAAATATTAACCAACGTTGAATATTGTTTGAAAATTAGTTGCTAGCTTAGAGTCAATATCTATTCGCACATATTCAGGCTTAATCAGTTAACTATTTATCTTATCGCATCACCTGTCATGAAACTTTTATACATATATAATCAGTGAGCGGAGCCAACGAAACACTGATATAGAAGGCATTGTATTCAGAATGCACACGCATTAGGTCCACAATTTCACTATAAGACAAAGCGGAATATTTGCGAGGCGCGATTCTGGATCCAGCAGTCTAAGGGAGGTAACTCTGAATAAATATTACTCATGACATTTAGTACAAATGGCGAAAAATAACGCGAGTAAACGTGAACATTGATCGAATATCATCTATCACAGCAGGGCCGCTATGTATGCAGCATATTTCCTGAACGCGGTTGTGAATGAAGCCAGTGTTGTAGGCTGTTCCATTGACCTGCTAAATCTATAAGGGGTCATGTGTGGATTGTCCAGTGAACTAGACCAACTTGCATGTCGGTCTGGTCCGATTTGCTCGTGCGTGTTTATATCCAGCGTTCGTGTTTTGGATTTCGTGTCTGTGGGTCTATCAAACTGCAAGAGTATGTATTGGACCAGCCCCGCAGTAGAGGAAGATTAGCAGACGACCGGTAATTAATATGGAGGCTAAAACGAGCCCAGCTGATGAAGGCAGGCCGACAGACACTCCTTTAACCAGCTCTACAAGTCAAGCAGACGACCCCAGCTGAACATGCTGAAATCGTGGTGTTTCAATGTTTGCGTGCGTGCACAAGATATCCACTTCCAGATCGATGCATTAATCACTAGCGCCGTCGCCAAACTGTGAGACCTACAGAACCATTGAAATGTGGAGATGATTTCAAACATGATTTACTGCAAGTGTTAATAATCAGATAATAGAGCGTCCATCTCTCAGTGCGTCGAGAACTTTACATATTTTCACGATGAGCTGGGCAAGAGTGTTTTTCAGGTAGGTCGCTATGTGAACTATATAGTATATATTAGGTTCACGCGGACGATTAACGAGTGTATGTGCGTTACGTATATTGCCCCGTATAATCAGATAATATAGGCCATGTCGTAGTAGCCATTGATGGTAAATGACTAATGTGAACATTCCTTTGTTACCGAATTATATTCAGATGCTTGACTTTTATTATTGTGTTATTTCCCTTCAATTGTATTATTCTGTATAACCAGCTGATAACAGTTCGTTGGTAGCAGGCTGTTTTATCTAGTATAGCTATTGTCCTGGGTGCTGATCAATAAGGTCTGATGCTTTGATTTACATAGCAGCCTATAGGCCTACTATAGTACTGACAGTCACATCAATGTTACTACCCAGTATAAGACTACTACTGGTAGTACTACAGTTGGCTATTAAGCACATATTTCACAGTAGTAGGCTAAGAGCAAAGTTGTACTCAGTTTACTTGTTTTTTTAATTTTATTATTTTTTTAACAACTGACAGTGTATTATTGTCCTGTATTTATAATATACTATGTAGACCATGTCGCAGTAGCCATAGATTGTAAATGTGAACATCCGTTTGTTACCAAATTATATTCAGATAAGCTAAACCATCATAAGATAAATTTAAGCTAGCGAAAAGATTGAGTGTCAGTGATTGAGGGCAAGTCTTAAGGTTCCAAGTCAGGATCCAAACAACAAAGAATGAATTTGAACAATCCAGTTGATAAGTAGAGACACTGTATACAAACAAATAAAAACAAAACAAACAAGTTACCCGAATTAATCTGTTAATGGGGTCTCACAAACACTAAGAAGTGAATTCACCTGATCATATACAAGTCTAACCCTGTCTTGAACATGTGCAATATTCTGATCACGGTTTCGTGGTATATATCTATTGTTCGGACTTTCAGATTTTACCAGACGTCTACAACACTGAATTCCAAATTCTATTTACGTAGAAGTAATCTCCATTAATATTGTGATGGCGGTGAATGGACTGCACACAACTCCGTGTGAGGATTGTGAAAGCACTTTATAAACTTAAAACATGGTGTGAATTATCAGGATATAACGCCGCCGTGTTTGCTGAAGTAATTTGGATCCAGTTATTTACTCAATTGAAAGCAGTGCATTTGCTTCCGAATCCCTTTGCGAATATATCGATTAAACTATTTTCAGATAATTCGGTTATTTTCCTTTTTCAACCCGCCATGTCTGCACGTCGACGTAATTCCCTAATTCCTACTCGAATTTAGGTTGCAACATTATGATCGACTCCGTCATAAACCCCGTGTTGGTCAGTTCATTTCGTATTGACCAGCAGATAAGTGTGAATTATATGACAACGTATCCTGTGCTGTTTCCGGTTAATGGCTAGTGGGAGTCGGACCGATAATGATGATTCAGTTGTAACCTTGGAAACTTAGTTTACAAAAGTCACCATGACCATTTAGTAGGAATAGCTACTCTCGATATCGCTACTAGCGATTTGTTTTTGTTTCCTCTCTCTCTCTCTCACCCTCCCTCCCTCCCTCTCTCTCCCTGTCCCTCCCTCCCTCTCTCTCCCTGTCCCTCCAGCTTCAAGGTCCAATATATTACCCTGACGTTAAAAGCTGCAATCGTGTGGGACGCTAAAGTAACAGCATCGACACATGCAAAGTGTTCACGGCTGCGGTGTAGGGGAAAGTAGCGAATACCTATGGGAAGGCCAATAAACAAGCCTTTCTCAATAGAGGCACTTGCAAGGTTAAACTGGACGTGGTTTGTTTTCATCAAGTATTCCCCGCTTTTTCTCGTTAAGTTAGCATTAATCTTCCGCCAGTTTTCTTTACCCCGTCACTCACGCTCAGCCATCGATCCCCCGAGAGCTCAGAGTTAAATTGCTTTTATCTCCCCGTTGCGAGGTATGACGATAAACCATGTAATCGGGGCGGACTACACTTCCGTTGTGCATGGATGTATCCAGATTGAAATGGTCGTTACCCTTGTTCTGATAGACACAGCGAGCATTCTTCTCTCGCGGCGTCGTAATTTACTGTCAAAGAAGGCTTATTAGTCCAGCGGCTAAGTGTAAAAAAAGTGCCGAATTGTGCACTTTGGGTTAACTTTCAGACATGTATATCAATTATAAGCATCATTTTAAATCCAAGATGGCCGCCATTAATTAATGCATTATTGACATTTATTTACTGAAAAAGCCTATTTTATGAGATA
>JAUTBV010134208.1:0-11899 GCA_032361325.1 Lepetodrilus fucensis
ATATCTACTGCTGTAGATATCGCTTGCTATTTGAAAGCGATATCTACTGCGAAAACACAGTATTGGGTGATAAACAGCATACAATGACATCTGGAAAACGGTCATCGTGGTAAATGATTAAATGCAGCTACAACCATCAGGGGCATAGCCAAGGGGTAAATACGATTTAGGCTCCATATGAGGAATTAAATATCAGTCCTGAATTTGCTTTCTAAAGACAAAATGATCTTCAGGCACGGGTCTTCTTGCCTAATAGTAGCTACACCCCTGGCCATTCCAGTTGCCCGAAACCTACCATGATATACCCTACTGTGTCGACGTAACAGCGAGGCTTTATTCTATAGTAATACTCGTTGACACTGTATATTCATTACGCACTAAAATGCAACCTGCGCCTATCATTCCGACATGTTGAACCTTGGCAACTATTCGAAGTTCCAGCACGTGTCTGAAATTCAACAGGGGTTGATTGACATTATGTGTTTTCAATATTGGCATTGTCAATCTCCGCTTACGATGAAGTATAGAATTTAATAATTCATCGAAAACTGATTCCTATTTAATGTCTTCAGATCAGAGACAGCTTCTCCTAAACGTCATATTCCAAATGGTATGATGCAGAAAATACGACAAAGTTAATCGGTTGTGCCGCTTTCAACATTCATATCCATTAAGGAGTATTCGCCATAGGTTAAACAGATATTCAATAAAGCCTGATGTACGCTCTCGTTATGGGTGCGCTTAGCTATATCCAGACTAGATCATAGCCTTCATCAAACGATGTGCTGCACATCCACAAAGGTAGAATATTCCTATATTCTGTTGATCGCAAAGTTGACCCCTTTTCTGGGGATGTATTTGTCTGAATGACTGATTATTTTCTGGTAGTCATGAAGAATATGCAGGCCCCCAGAAAATCTCAGGTCGTTCTTATAGTAATTGTTTTCATCACGCAATCCAGACAAGTCATGTCAGAACCAGGAGAGAGGCCGAATCTAGTTAGAGCTTTTGTTGATGGCAAGCGACCATGTCTTCATCCGCTGCTGGAACAGGGAAATGATGTCTTCGCCGTGAACCCTGGACATGTATACCATCGTGACCAGTTCCCTGCAGTAATCTTGTTGATACATAAATACGTTTCTTAGCATATCAAAAGTAAATACAAGCATATCGAATATCATAGGAAAATATGTATTAAAAAGAAGCATGCCAAATAACGATTGGACATACAAGAATGTGAACAAGAATACGTGCATACCTCTACGTTAATTCAGTTGTAGCGGCGTATTTCAGTTAATAATTTTTATTTCATAATAGTAAATATATCGTTATTATTGTTTTAGCTTAATATTGTATTAACACCTGATGCAAAGAGAAAAGCGTATTTTTTAAATTATGACTATGCGTGTACATATTATTATACAATGTTATAGCGTTAGTACAGTTTTTCAATTAGTATATGACCGCACAATAACTTCATATCATGGTTGCTCAGAAAGTTCACAGTGGAGTTTAATAGTATTTGAAAGCGTAAAAAAATGAATACTAAATTATTGTGTAAATAATTCCGTAGTTTTTCTAGGAAACCAATCATGAGGATCTTGAGCTACACAATTATGAATACAGCGATTATCATCATCTTAGTATGAAACCCATTTCCAGTATGTCGTTCGTATACCAGATTCTATAGTTTCTATTGTTGTGTATTTACACACTTATATCAGTGTCGAACAACTGTTCCTACATGTAGTTAACATTTCATGTCCAGCAATCAAGCAGTAGTACCGGTATATTAAAATAAATTAACGTTTGCAATGTATATATCTACGACTTCCATTCGTCTCGCAAGAGATATAGTTTTGTCGAAGGTACACACTAAGTAATATTTAATTCATTTATTTAGTTAATCGGACCATGAAGAATTTCAAAACTAAATCCAATAAAATTCACATACAAATATACGTTCGGTGGTTTTCAAGAAAGCAGGTTTTTTTTAAAAATACTAACGCTATGAGCGATGTTTCTTGGCATGCAATCACGATTTGTTGACATATTTCATGGATAAATGTACTTTACCTGAATATATGTACGTTTGAATTGTTTACATAAATATATATAATTGGGGAAACAAGCTACATTTGCTGCATGCACCATTCGTTTTAAATATTTATATATAGTTATAGTTTTATATTTGTTGTTTCAATATTATTCACCTTTTACTCACTGTCTACATCCAATATATTTACAGGATCTGGTATGTGTATTAATATCAGCTTTGTAGTAGGACAATGTACGCAAGTATATTTTATTAATGACGTGAAGTGTTGGGGAGTGTAAAATCATCTGGATATAATAGGTTTCCATGTGAACCTATATTGTCAACTTATTTCGGACAATTTTCAGATTTGACAGGGTACTATTAATATTTAATTAACAATGTGTTAATTATCCTGAAGTTCACATGATTTATCAGATGCCTAACACAAAGAGTGATATTAACTGAGAAAAAGTAAGTTTCAACTGAACATTTAATCACTCAAAGTAATGTTCGCTTATTACACAGTCCCGTTGCATATCGGTTTATTGAATTATTTAAATTCTCATTAAAACAAGAAGCAGTTTCAATAAAATATTAAAACATTGTCCATTTGGCAAGTTGAAGTTTGCGAGTACTAATATCTCCACCTCGGACATGCGTGGCTTGACAGACCTGCGAACAAAGACCTCTGTTTTCTAGCCTACGGGGGCTATCCAATTACATTATCTGTCAAAATTATAAGCATTTACCGTTAAATAAGCACGAGCTATGCGATTGAAATCTGATTTCATATTCGCTTCTCAAATAACGATCTAAAACAGCATTGATTTTGAAGGAAAAGTAAGACAAGCATCTCCTAATATCTGCAAGTACACCTGTATCTTGACGTTGAACTATACCACTGAAAAAAACGGAACTCGGACGATCTAAGATATAGTAATACTGGCAACAGGTACTTTGTACGAAAACAGGTGTGAGCATAAACAATATGTGTGTGTGTGTGTGTGTGTGTGTGTGTGTGTGTGAGAGAGAGAGAGCGTGTGTGTGCATGTGTGTGTGTGCACGAGAGCGAGACCTACCATAGATATTAATAAATAGATATATATTCATTCATTCATTATACATGTACTTATAGATATATTATCACGTAAGGCCACTATTTTCAGGAAATTATAAGTCCTGTAATTAATTAAAATATAACGAAATTATTTAAAGATCAATGTTGAATGATATATGCTATAATGTATAGTAAATCATAATTTTACAATATCCGATATTATTGAACTGTGTACATACTTCCTCTCAAGTAGTGGCATTCCTTTAGTCACGTAGTTAATTAATTTTTATTAGAGTATTGGCAGTGACAGGTATTAATGGCAATGCAATTAACTAACTTTGTTAGTTGACGTTTGTAATTAAACGGGATTTTAAATTGTTTACAAATATTGCAGCGAGTATTCTAAGTGCGTATCAATTATTAAAGCTCTACGTTAGATTAAAATGCGTCATTCTGATTATACCATAGAAAATGTGCTTGAAATGCATCTGGTAGTTCAGTGCGCCCGCTATAGTATATCAGCCTGGCCGTCATTTTGCTTATAAAACTAAGCCGTTAACTATAATGCAAAACAAATTAATGCATTAACAGAACATTTAGCAAAATTCGTAATGTGTGTGCATACATAAATAAATGAATGAGCAATGGGCGAGTGATTAATGATTTTACACCGAAGAGTATCCTCAACGCGCTCATGAAAACATAACATCCCAAAGTAATATTATCTTAGCCTTGGTATTATCAATAACATAAATTAATTGATGCATTCCTTTCTTTATAATTACATGAACAAAATGTATCTACGTTATATCTATAAGTATGGTATATAAATAACCGTAAATACTATGTTTGTACATAATTAAAAGAAAACGCTTATTTGCCATTTGGAAATTAATATAAGAATTTCGTACGCTTGTGCGGCGGTCTATCATGATAATTATTAATTGAAATGAGCCGCTGGATTAGGTACTTTAAAACATAGAATATAATTGGATCTATTATATATTCTAATCGTGTGCGTATTTATTAAGTCAACGTAAGTAATCATTTAATCCGTGGGAACATTTGTGCAGCAATTTACGGTTTAGAATATGTAGAACACAGTTATGTTCCGTGTTCTAAACATGCAATCGTAATACAACACATAAATAATATGAATTCTACGAGAGAAATAATTACAGCGATATCAGTTCCAACATTCAATATTTATTCGTGTGAGTTATAGCTCTTCCGTGGTTAGAACATAGAAAGATATTCACATTTCATGAAAATCATCATAGCGTGAAATCGTGTAGCTTTTCAATGATTTATCCGATAACATATTCTGTGACTATAAGCAATCAAATATTCTAAATTATTAAAATGATAATAAAAACATTAAATTCAACATAATGTTATTTATTAACGATCAAATATCACATTGGATTGTATCACTCATTGGATTGTTAAATATGAAAACAAAAATACAATTGGTTTTTTCTTTCAGTATGGAGTTAAGGTATTCTTTGGAACCGGGAAATATAGAAAATATATTCATGGGAAAACATTACAATTTTCGATACTAGAAACATAAAGTTACACATGTTACAATAAGGAAAATTCAAACGTATCAACATGTTGCGATAGTATCAAGATATTAATCTGATTTCGTAGTAGATTAAAGTTCCCAAATTCTTTCTTTGACCTTTGCATGCCAAAATACCTTTACCGTTCTTGATGCACAGAAACTATTCCCACATTCACCGGCGCGTACAAAGCCAAGGACAGCCGTATAATACCTACACGGCGTGCATGTTGGCGATAATCCGTTTCCGATGTACGTTCAAAGGAAATTCACCATTTCGTTAATCCTTTTCGAGAAACTCACATAATCGAAATCTTGCACATTTATCTCAAAATCACACTTCGCACAGAAAGGAATCGAAAAGTCTTTCATAATGAATTTTAACAGTATTCCTGAAAGTTTCGTATGAAAATTCTAACGTCTTGTTTCAACCAACCGTTCTTAGCTCAGGCTTCAAACTCTACTGCCTCACGAAGAGAATTTAGTCTCGTTTTATCATGACAAGTCTTGCATGATCTGTGCAATTTACCTCTTCGCGTTCATTTTCGACTGTCGACGATACATAGATTTAATTGGCCTTATCCACATGCACGACGCTAGACCGCCGTTGTATTTGGTTGCGTGTCGGTCCGCTTATTGTTTCTGTTTGCAAGAAACTGACACTGCACGAGAGAAGGTGATCAGAGAACGAAGGATGGTGAGCACACAACTCGGCCCCTGCACGTAAACTGGGAAAATTTAACATTTTCCGTCATGCAAGCTCAATACTGTCTAACACTATCTCCTCACGATCTGATCAATGATTTCGTTGTAAACCACCATCGATACTAACTGTTGTCCGACATTTAAAATCTCTCTGCAATCTCCCCAAACATCCCTATGTCTTGAATTTCTCCTTCATCGAATTTTTTTTTAAACCATCCAAATAGTAATTTAAATGTTTAAACAATATTTTAAAGGAATGGTATTTCGTATTTATCCATTTACATCTTGGAATTTATTGTATGTGTTGGTTGTGGTTTCTCTCAACTGATTGGGAATATATGCCAGATAGTATTGCTTGACATGCTGTGTCAGTGTCATCGCCTGAAGGTTGAAACATTTGTGACTCTATGCTGCACGCAACAAGGAAATCGTTAAACCATCACGCTGAAAATAAAGTAAACAACACAAAGAACAATGTTGCTTGACTTTGTAACAGCCACACACAAATAAAGCAACGAAAAATATATAGTAATTCTATAACCATTTAAAAAAGTATATTTATACCAATATCGTAAGTGCTCTGCTCTTCTCTTCATCTCTCATCTTTACAACGTACATCATGTTCAATGGTCGTCAGGTTTTGATATTTACGTCACTTTTACACTTGTGAGTATATAACTGAATTTTCTTTATAATTATCTTACTGTAATGCCAAAAAAACACCATATCATCCACCATCTAAAGTAAAAATAATAATTTATTATTTTCCACGTGACCCGCTTTACCTCCAGATGAAAGTGTTTCAACATATTACAGATAATTAAAACGGAAAGCTGATTTTTTAATAAGTCCAATAAAATTGAGATATTGTTTTCAGCTTGCAACGGTACGTAACCAATAAAATTCCAATTAGCCAATAAATTCCGCCAAACGTTGTAGTCTTACTACTGTTTGCATGCAACTTCTCAGCGGGCTTGCATGTTGTATTGTGTGGGCTCGACCGATATTGAGTGTGGCTATAGCATCGAGACACGGTTAGGGGCGGGAGCAACTGTTTAACTCACAAAAGAGTTGCTTAACACGAAAGAATGTCTAGAGTACGATCTTCACGCTTTTACTGTCATGTTGACATCACAGTCACGAAAACGGGAGATCTACACTGCATTTTAATAGCAATTACCACGCCGATGCTGTGTCTCGGTGTAAATGAATACGTGACTTTGTCGCACGTCCTTTAAGCTATTAATAAAGTGAATATTCAATTAAACATTGTAAAATGCATTTAATAATTAGTTTCACTTTTCATTTAAAGTAACACTACCGGTACGTAATATTCAGTTTTATTTAGTTGACTCAAAATATTATTGAAAATTTCAAAGTAATTTTTTCAAGGGTAAACATAATATTATTCGTTGATGATAAAGGATTGAATTAGAGCATTGAAATTTCACAGGAACATGTGATACCGAAATACCCAATTTTAACAGAAATATTAAGTAAAATGTAAATTATGTTTTTCATTGGTAAATTGAAAATATAATGATTTTGTTATCATTCTATAAAGTAACATCATAAATGTAAATCACATAAATTGAAGGATCATATACCATCTAACAAGTAATTAATTATCCATATATATGCTAAAATAATATTGACGAAATCATATTTTCTCCTAAATTTATCGTCCGACCGAAATCAAAATCCGTTTAATGTACATGTGTAAAGTGTACAATTTCTCGGCTTTATTTAAGCTTGAACCCGAAACATGATTCATAAATCAAACAATATTGGTTTTAGGCGGCTCTGCGATTTGTCCGATTAGAAAATATTCAGTCATATAATACACGACTTCTATAAAGCCGGATTAGCATCTTAATCGGATTAAAGGGATAAAAATGTGATCCACTCCAAGCGCATTGAGGTTTGTGGTCAGATGTCACTGCGAAAACCCGAACTAAATGAAAACTGAATGTATCACTTCACTTTCACTTCACGTTGTTTATTCTCTTTCTCCACACATGGTGATACAAGAGTAAAAATGAAAATATTTACTACAACATTTTCGTCATCAAGAATGACAATATAGAGCAGGGTTGGATGTACAATATAATTATTATAAGTATTAATAGACTATGTATCAGTTTACCAGTACAGTGTAGCTATACAAATGCGGGTGTGTTACCTATATGTTTAGTACAAAAATCAAGAATGACTAGATGCAAGGTTGGATTTACAATATTAATAGTAATAGACTAAGTAGTATCGTAATCAAACATACTTCAATCCGTCTAACAAGTGTGTAAATGTAAATTTGTAATCAAGTCTATTTCGTGTAAATAGGTGCGCGAACTGGACACATTTAACATAATGGCAAAACATTTTAATTTTTGCGTTAAACATTTTCCTCGACTTCAAAAAGTTTAAATTACAGTGTTATAATATATAGATGTATTACATGTATTTAAAGCAGTTTACCTTTTACCTAACCCCATGATGTTTTGGTAAATAAAATATGCTAAAACTAAATTAAAAGTAAACTAAGTCTTGGTATACGCCATAATCAGGATTTCAAATTTTTACTGCAATTAACCAATAAGTTCACAAAGTGCTGGCACAAATTTAGCGAAGAAAAAAAGGAATATTAATTATTGTCAAAATATGTCAATTTTGACCGTAAATACACGATAGACGAGGAGACGGCATAAGCTATTTTCGTCGCTGGACTAACTTCAGCGTTTAATCATAATTTTCAAACGATATGATGCCAATCGAGTTTTAATACATCGAGTATTATAGCAAATAATATTTCTCTGCTTGCAAGACAACATACTAGTATTAATAAAAAAAATCTCAACGAAGCATGTACGATGTGATGTGTTATTGTGCGTTTATCTAGCATACGTGAAGTTACGACGTCCCAATGTTCGTGTTACGTAGATTTCAGTTAACAGTGGAAGGTGTTTGACAGTAAATAAACAGAAAGACGAGCCTACATAGACATATACTGTGTCTTAAAGCATAACAACACGCTTCAAAGGTAACTAACTTCGTCTGTAGCCAAAAGCCAGGGACCCGAGCTAAACCTTTAACTAGACAAGACAGCTATTAAAACGGTCTCTACCCTTTAGTAATACGGTTACAACACGGCTCCTGTTTCGGGTTATGATACCGAGAGGGACGCACATCGTAATGTGGTGAAACTGACCACGTTTTATCGAATTAAACACGGTCACTTCGGAATAGAAAAGAAATGTTGGTTGCCCTTCTTCTAAGAGAACAGTCGTTCGCGATAGCAAGACCAGTTTCACCTCGCAGAATGGCTGCCGCTAAGTGAAGAAGTCAACGACGCACGCACGCAATATTTCGCTTGCCCTCTACGATGACTGACATCTCCAGCCTAGTCACGCGATGTCTTAATACAATACTATTAAAACCCATGATGAGATTTCGCCTGTAGAGAACGAGTGACGGGTCAAAAATCAACCTTCGACGAGGCTCTTAGGAGCCGAATTTGGCAGCGTCCAGAATGCAATTCTACTTCCGTTATAGACCCCGCCACCTGGTTATCCGTCTCAACACCAGAACTATAAGTCCGGAGTGCCAAACTGCATTTTCAAATTATCTTATTTCGTGAGGCCAAATGCCGGTCACGTAAAAAGTACCGAGGTTATATATGCTTAGATGTATTCATGAGCCATTTATTGGATGTAACTTGAACGGCTGAACTTTCTGTGATAGTGTATCACTAGAACCGTACGATCTTCCAAATAGACAGCAGACATTATAAATTATATGCTGTCTATTTTGGCGTTGCATCACAACGATATTACTTGCATAGTCTTTTAACTTCTTCAACGTCTTTGTTACATGTAAGAAACAAGATAGAAACAAGGCTGAACATGTTATTATCTAACACATTAAAGTAATGGTAAGTCCTTTTATAAAATAAATAGCAAATATTAGTCGACATTATCCGATGTCCAATGGTGCATTACTCTACGACTATAAAACCTTAGTCTTTAGAACTTTTCCAGACATAATTATTGTTGTTCCATCTGACGTCGAGAGATCATCAACAACATGCTTCGTCCATTATTATGTACACGTACGACATTATGCATTGTACGACATGGCTTGTATATTCTATTTTACACGGGATCTAGCGATACTGGATTGTTTTTAAAAGTGGAAGACCAACACTTATTATTTTAATAGTCCGCTATTTTACTACGGCCATTGACGTTCTTGAAGAATTCTGTACTTTCATGATAACCCCTGAATTCGTGAGCTCGCCATGTCTGTATCTCGTGACGGAACAAATGGCAATTCTAAACATGCGACAGAGCTATATTAATTTCTTCACCCTTTCCTGTTGAGCCGCCATTTCAAAGAATTACACCCCAAACCAGATATGAAATTTTACGCCGATAAAGATGATAAAAAAGACAAAAGTTGCAGGTTTTCTTTTCGATTAGTCATAACGGAATGCTGTTCACAAGACGTGATGGGATGCAACGAGATGTTAGCGTGACTTCTCGAGATCGAGAGAAACACCAAGAAACAAATTACCTTGACTACGGGGGGAGTAACGATACCCCTAGCTCCATGCAGACTCATACACGGTTCTCTGCGGAAGCTCTTCTGAATTACATTCGGTGATGTAATTATATTACACGTCCCTAAGATACGGTCCGGAGGGGGACATAATATCTTGGGCAAGAATGTAGTTATATGCATCAGTGACTATTGACTAGACAAAAAGGCAGTGCTGTAGGCGGGTTTGTGGACAATGTGATAAAGTCGTGTCCAGCATGATACCAGTTGTCTCGGAATTGTTCAACGTGTTCCAGGGACTCAACAAGTCATGTCCCTTGTCAATATGTTTAGGATTTCAAAGGCATTAAGAATAATAGATACAAATCTACAGACATGTTTAAGATTATTATGTTATGTCCGTTAGACAATGTCATGCGCCAGTTTGAGTTCTTGACAATGTTTGTTTCTAGGTTTTTGTTCATAACTGAAAGTTGAGGAAAAAAATATGAGGCATAGGCCTACACGTATTATGAAATGAATACAATATTTGTTTCTCTAGCCAATGTCAACACATTAGATCAGGGTATTCTTTCACAAAGCTCTATTATCCGCTAAGAGACCTCTTTGTGTTAGTGGATAAGAAAGTTCCGTGAAAGGATACCCATGACTGTATTAACTTTTCATCTATAGACGATATTATACTGGGTATTTGACATATGTTTCTTAAATTTTAATATTCAAATCAAGCCGTATTGTTATTTGTTAATTCAAAGCAGATTAGCTGTATTGTTAGTCCAATAGAGAATTGAATTTAATCGATTACTGACATTGTACTTCATTAACAATTCTTTTTCCCCTCCTATTTCTAACTTAATTTGTAACCAAATAATCAGCAATATATTAGACTATAATTATTTACATCTATAGACTGGCTTACTGAAATTGCCCTTTACGCGTGTGTATGTTCTCTATGTATATATAGTGCTGTACTTTATTACATTAAGAGAATACATATAATTGATGCTATCAGTAATCTCGTAGGTCTTCAACATGTAAAGTAACATATATTCCAATATATTACTTTCAACATATATTCTACTTGAACCCGGATTCAAGTTAAATATTTGACATCTTAGCACCTATCGACTCCGATCGATCACACGGTCGTTCGATCACCTATGCACTGTTGATTGATTTCTTTACCGTTCATCCTTGTAGTGACTTGGCCGTAACTTTGATAGCGGCTTGGTTCTCTCACTAATGGCGTACGTCAGCCCTAACATCAAAGAAGCGTCGGTTTGTAATAACCCTATGATTTCGCCTCACTCTAAAAGTTAATAGGCCCATCAAACCATACTTGCAGCAAAAACTTAGCCTATCAGATTTCCCCGTTTTGCTGATGGCTTAGGATGCTTGATGGTCCAGAGCTTTCTCTTGGCCGGTCGATCATTTTAGATCACCGTGGTCGAAACTCACGCGCGTTACCAACGTTATTTATGATGAAATCTACGTGATTTACGATTTCCTCGTCTTCCGACGGCGCTCAGTTAAATATGGGATGCCACTGTTACTGCGTTCATCTTCATTCTGAGCGAAGGCACACAGATGGTTTATAATAGTCTAAAAGTCGAGTTGGGCCAGCTTAAGGAAATAGGCTAAATGTGATTCAATACCAGGTTAAACACAAAATTACACGACCGTGCGCTCGAAGTCCACCCACTTTGGGTCAAAGGTCGCAATTACAACCAGGTGCATGCTGGGATATGTATTAAGTCGGCTATCATTCCGTTCATCCCGTATTTAAATTATTGTGTTTAACTTGTTTCATTTTATTCTTGAAACGAATATAAATAATTATATTTTAATAATCGAAAGAAATAATATTTAGATATTATATAATTACATAGGTTCGTATAATGAAATATTAATACGCACAAATAATATGATATCAAATAGTTATCGCATTTACTCATCAGTTACCCGCCCAAACGAAGCCCCC
>JAUTBV010134219.1:0-11894 GCA_032361325.1 Lepetodrilus fucensis
AGTGAATGTACTTTGCAGTTATAGCTAAGAACTAGTCCAAAACAACCATAAATATCTGTGATATTATGCCTTTAATCATTTTCTTAAAACAGAAATGGCAAAATGACCATAACTTACCATATGGAGCTGAACCTTGCCTTCAAATCTCACGGCTGCATAGTCAGCATTGAGACATATACTCTGTACAGTTCCCAGGTACTCTCTGTCCTTCAGTTTCTCGGGACCTGTAGCAGTGTGTTTGTACGTATACCATCTCCACTAAGTGTTTTAAAACTAGTATATTTCAGCGACTAATCAAGATCTGAGCATGATATTGATGGTAACAGATAGTTTAATCTTTGTTGAATATAATAAAGACATAGTTCATTGCACAAACATAATATGTTATAGAACATATTTTACACATATTTTGTTAAAATTAATATTTTTTAGCTAATCCCCTACAATGTTCAAACTACAGTGCACTCTGACAATACCGGAATCTCTGTAATCCGGCAATTTGCGTATATCGACCAGCACCAGTGCATTTATCATTGGTTAACATTTGAATAAACCATTTAATTGGCCGCCCCCGGTCGCATGTCATTTATTTGAAGATGACACACAGTTGATCAATGGGATTGCTATGCAAGTATACTAACTAAAGTATAGTAAATTTAAGTACATATTTGTATGCAATTTGTTCAAATAGAGCTAGATTGCTAATATCACATCATCATGGCAGAGTGATCAGCAAAAGGTAAGCCTGTCTTATATGTGTGAGATACATATATGTTAGCACGGATGATGCAACTTATAGTTGCGTTGACCAAAGTCGAACGGAACTCTTGATAAACTGAGTAATCCGGCACTCTCTCAAAATCGGCATATTATCTTGGTCCCAATGAGTGCCGGTATTGGCAGAGTGCACTGTAGTATATATCATAGTCCGGCCGCCAGAGGGCGCAACAACAAATTCTCTGATATAGTTTTTTTCTCTGCTGATTATTCATTATTGGGGTGTATGTATAAAGATGATCTGGCTAGGTCAGCGATATGTCAAGAGTGTGTCAAAGAAGGGGGTGGTCGTATCATATCCTGGAAGGGAGGATTTCAGTACCTGAAAAGACTTATACATGCAGTCGAGTATCCACGAGTATATATACGGTATGCTACAGTGTACAAAAAGTTAATAACATTACAAACCATTGTCTCCCAGAAGATAGAACCAAGTTCTGTTGTTCATGCCAGCAGTTATGTGGTAGGGGCCGATGCCAAGAAAAGATGGCTCCACTTCAATGTCAATAGTAATATGGTTCTCCTGAAAGCAAAGAGTGATTACAGTAATTAAAATTAAAATTAAAATAAAGCTAAAATAATGCGTAGATTCCAACCAATTCTCAACGGATCTGACCTCAATTGACTTCACTTGTCCAATATTATAGTTTTGCATGAAATGCATTGACATCCCTATTTCGTAGATTATCTCGGTCAATATTTCATGGAATGAAGGTCAAATGAAATAAGAAAATGGAGTTTTTTGTTTGTTTTTCATTCCATGAAGTATTTACCGAGATAATCTACGAAAAATAGCGGTGTAAATGCATTTCATGCCAAACTATACCCAGTTCTCAATATAGGGTTCCAGTCCAGTCCAGTTTCTCATACTGTATATTATCCAAAATATGCGTAGATTCTAGCAATTTGATTGGTTGTGAGGAGTCCTGTGAAAAGTGTTACACCCCGGTTTGTGACGTCATTGCAAAGGCCCTCGACTAACACGTTAAATACATTTCAGAATGCCTATCCACAAATCTGGTACATTTAAGGTGCAGAACTATTATGATTTTGGATAAATCAGCATGATCTCAGGGGTGTACAGGTTTTTTACAAGCTGACATTTCTTGTAGGCTCCTCGACCACCTATGAGAAATGTCACCTTGTAAAAACCTGTACACCCCGGAAATCATGCTGGTAACTAATAATAACATTTATTTTCAATGTTTTGTTGATAATTAGAAAAAAAAGTATATAATAAATCAGGATATGTCATGTGTCTAGTGAAATAGCATGTATCTCTCATCTCGTGATGTGGGAAAACGGCTATTTTCACTCGATGAGAGATACATGCTATTTCACTCGACACATGAAATATCCTCTATATCTTACCGGTGATATGATGTCATTGACCGTGACCTCTAGCAGAGAAGTCAGATGCGCTATGCGGGTGTTCTGGGTGGAGGCCAGCATGGGCAGTCTGGCCAGGTACACGTGGAGGTTGCCTTTTTGCGTGGACACGGCCAGCAGCTGACCGTCATCCGTCCACCCGATCTTGTCCAGGTTGCGCTCATCCTCCAACGTGATGATGGCATACATTTCCTTCAGGTCAGTAAGGTCGTGTATCTTGATGCTGAAATACAGGCCATTGATGTTGTTTTTTTGTTTTTTTTGTGTGTTGAATTGGGGTTTAAAGTCGCTTTCTAGAATCTTTCACTAATATCACGACTTGTCAGTTTAGGGCAGGAGGTACTGACAAGACCAAGGATGATAACTGCATTGCCACTCTACAGTCAGTGCATCCTATCAATATCGCGTCAGAAAGGTAACTTTTCTGAATATTGATGCCAGGCTCCCAGGACGGGATTTGAACCTTTGACTTTGGTTCCGAAATCCAACATCCTACTATTGCCCCTGCCACCCACCCCCTGGCATATTTCGTACAAGAAGCTAACATGGCATATTTCGTACAAGAAGCTAACAGAATCAAGAGATGACCGTACTGAAGCACCATTAAAATCCCTCACCAGTTGTCACCGCATGATGCCGCTTTGTTCAAAGATGTGGAGATAGCTATACTGGTCAAGTGGTCCTTGTGGTTCCTTGCTTGGAATAATTCCTGAAATAAAGAAGCTTAAAGTAAGAAATGAATCAAATAAACATACCTGTTCAGTGTGTTTATTTCACTAAATGCTGAAACTTTTCACCAATGTTAGTAATGACACGCATGCACGCACACAAACACACTGGTCTGGATAGATGCTAGATAGAACTTAATGTACTCGAGAATATCATCTTTGATTAATTTTGAAACGGACAGACAACAAATTCTGGGAGAGTGACATCCCATTATTATGTACGACGGACCCTCAGGGCCATACTTCGCCGACTATTGACCTCCAATTAAGTTCTGATTGTTAGCTGACTGTTTTGGAGACAATGAACGTGCAGTTGCAGCTTTTCATTGGTCAAGTGTCAATGAAGATAAGCAATATACATTTCATCAAACATTTCTAATTTCTGAATTTCATTTATTAACATATTAAAAATACAAAGAACCTCGCATATAACGGCCTTGCATAAACCGGACACTCGCCTATAACATATGTATCTGAAGTCCTGGTCCCGTCTAATGCTAATTACGGCATATGCATATAACGGACTTTGTATATAACGGACATATATAGCTGGTCCCAATGAGTATGTTATATGCGAGGTCTACTGTATTTCACAGTTCCAGTTACCGGTATGTCTATCCTTCAAAATAGCATCACACTCATCAACATGTTTTATTATATTCAGGTGACTACATGCAAAAAGATGTCACATGATCAGTACTGAATCGCTTGAACTTTGATCTAAGTGATCTATACACTTGGAAAAAAGTTAAACATCCCCTAGCAGTAGCACATTTAAACATAGTGACAAGTTGACAACAGATTTTTTTAATGAATAATATTTTAATATTGATATAGAAAAATTAACCTTGTACAAATTGCTTTACACCGTGAGTGGCAGAAAACACTGATAACTCAAAGAAGGTATTCGAAGAATGGTTGAAGTAGTCATCCGTGTATGGTGTAAATACACACGTTATTAGTGGAATCATAGATTATAAAGAACCCTTATAATCTATGGTGGAATTAACTTATTATTAATATGTGAAATGTGTAGACATTGTTTCTTATACCGGTATCAATTTCATACATATGCCCTTTAATTCACCTTCAATGACCAAACTTTGATCATGCTTTATTTTTGCCAAATCCATAACAATTACACAAAACGACCAACATTGCCAGATGTCTAAACTCAAATAATATTAACTTGAATAAGCATGTTTATAAACACATTTTTTCCAGGTGTATAAATACTATGCAAAAGGTAGTAGTGAAAATAAAGTCTAACAGGATGACCTCATGGTCTACACATTGATAAGCAATCATTCTATTATCTAGGTTGTTGTGAGTGATTCAGGGACTTGCACACACAGTGATCTGGCAGATATTGTGAGGTAAGCCTGTAATAACTATAGTGCAGATAGCCAGGGATGATACTGAAAGCAATCCCAACATTGGCCACACCAATATATGTGTTGTCCTGTGCAACATTTTAAGCATTTAACATATTCAGTAAGAAGAATTGACATGCAGTAGAGACTGTAAGTATGGTAGACATGAAATAACCCATGATTCATTTATTATTTAAAATTTATAACTATCTCAATAACCTAAACATCATGACTTATTAATTTGAACTTTTAATTTATATTTAAACTTATTGATCATGACATGAATACTTCTTAAAAAATGCCATAATATAGATGTGATATATACGAGATAAATAACTACCGGTACCGGTAATCAAATTTACATTACCAGTGCATAAAACTCCAGCAATTTCACTGCCAGACATGAGGACTGGTAAGTCTGAGAAGTTACCCGTCCTCATACATGTTGGCCAGTGATCGATGATATACATCTTGAAAATAAGAAAAAAGTAACACAACATGCGGGTGTGCAAGGATAATAAACGTTACCAGTCCTTGCTGAAAATAACCCGTCGCGGGTGTGCGGACGGGCTCTATTTCGAACACTGACATTACCCGGTAAACTTATAGAAATAATTGCTCACAATTTCCCCCCAAATGTAAATGTAATAAATAACCAGACATGTACACTGTAGTAATCATAAAATCAAATAAATACTGCAATATTACATCCCATTGTTTCCATTAATCTAATTAACCATATAAGATATCTGTGCATAATGTAGCATGTGAGAAAAGTGGAAACCATCTTAAAATAATTCTCATTTCTGATATACTCACCTCAGTAACTACAGACATATTGCCTTGGATTTGTAATGTCTACAGCCGCAAGTTGGATAATATACATAAAAAAATTATATCAGAGATTGTATTGTACGCACACTGATGAATAGAAATTTGCATCTAGACCAAGCAAACATTTAGTTAGTTGGTAAAAGACTTGTATGGTCCCTAAACATTATTATTGATGAATAATAATCTGCAGAAGATTTACGCCTATTTGAGAGTGTTTTTAATTATTATTAATAATTACTAACTGTGGTCTGTTGAAGAAAGGATAAGTAACTATTTAATATTTAGAGAATAACCTACAAGATACAAGTGATTACGGAAAATATGTCCTGTGTGAACATTAATTTCACGAGGGAGATACTTTTCGGAATCACTCAAATCGAGTGGGTTACTCTAATTATTCAACATTAGAGTAAGCAAATCTTCTTATGTTTCGAAGTTGCTTTCTTAACAAGGAGTGGAATTGCAATCCATTCCTTGTCTCCCCAAGCTACGCATAGTGCACAAGGATTCGTCCTAGCACATGAGCGATGGGACGAGCACGTATCGTGCGTATCACAGGTAGCCAGACTCACCTGCACCAGGACACCGGCGAGACGCAATTTTGAATTTCAAAGCACAGGTGCGAGCATCCAAGAAAGAATGTCAAACGATGTCTCTAAACAGGTTTAGGATACATATTCCAGGCGGCTTGACACACGTGCGAATGCCTCAAGCCAAGCATGGAAAAGGACGACACTCGCTGCGCATGTCAGGATAAAAAGAGTTTCCCTATGTAAGTTGTGAACGTTAGCTATTCTGTGAAATTAAGTGGATATCCAGTGTTTTGGAGCAAGTATGAAATAGAAAGGCCAGTTTTTAGTATATATTAATGACAATAGGTCGCTAACCAGTAACGTATGTGATTAATACAATAAACACAAGATCATGGGTAACTGATGAGTTATCCAAATTACACATTTTCAACGCATATTGATAGTATAACTCTTTGTAAAATCATGTGTCCTCCATTCAATTTCAAAAAGGAAAAGAAAAAGCGCAGACTACAAGACCAATATATACCAAGGTTTTCTTCCAAGGAATTGATGAAGCACAAGAAGGAACTGTGAGATGCTCAACAAGATACATACATGAACAATTGAAATTAGATAGTAAATGATGACAACAAAACATATGTTGATACTAACCTGCCCAATTTCCTTCATGTGTGTAGAGATTACGACAAAATAGCCATGTGAAAATCCAATCAAAATGTAGCCATCGCCAAACCTGTACAAAAAGAGAAAGGAAAACAATAAATGAGAGATATAGCAAAATAAAAATGCATTAAATAATATCATGGCAAAAGACAATTGTGATTTAAGTGGTAAACATTCCCAGGCTACAGGCCCCAACCCAAGTCTGGGGCAAAAATAACGATCCATGGACAAATACATCAGCAGATATGCACAAAGTTGCATACCTGCATATTGAACATTTGTTTCTGTTCCTACCAACAAAACAAACAAATTCATTTGTTGACTATGCAGAGCAGCAATCACCCACCATTTGTAAGACACAATGGAGCCATATCGTGGTTGAAAAGCCAGTTCTATGGGGTTTTCTGGATCATTGATGTTGTAAAGAAATAGAGTTTTCTTCCCAACGACAACACTGACCTGGGAACAATAAGAAAAACAATAAGGCTATAGTTATTTGATCAGGGGGGTATTACCGACAGTCTAACAAACTCTTGCTTCAACAGAAAGGATTTTGCGTATTTTGGCACAATGTTTTACATACATGTTGTGACATAATCCTGTCAGCATTCCATGCCATCATTATAAGTGCAAACCGCCTAATAATTCACAACAGTCGTATAGATTCCCCTCCATGTGCAATTTTAATCAGCCCACTGGTGAAAAGTGCATATTTATGATGTCATATTTCAATAAATACAGTGACTATGATGTTATAATTAGCAGGATCCATTGTCAAGGCTACTATTATTAGGTTTCTGGAATATGAGGTATGCATTTCATTTAAGAAATATTTTACCTGTTAAAAATCGATCCATGTTCAATTATGGTTCGCCACTTTTGTGGTTCATGAAAAGTGAATTTTCATGACGTGATTATAATTATATCAAAAACTACAATACCTAGGATGTTGCAATTTATAGAATCCATTGTAGGGACTATTATGGTTAATGTATATCAGGTATGCATTTCACTTATTAAAATTTAATATTTTACAACATTTGGGGTCAAGTGCTATATTGACTGGACTCATTATTATTATTATTATTATTATTATTGACTCTATTCCAAATTATCCACATACTGTGTTTTGTCCAATGGGGCTCCTCTCATCTCCTTTCATCTCGGAGAAATCAATGTCTGTTGGGTCGGACCTGATGTTGGCCTGCCTTAGTGTGTCGCCCTCGGCGTTGCTGATGGAGATGGTTTTGTCCTCGCTGCCCAGAGCCAGGAGGTTCTCTGCACTCCACGACCCGCACGTGATCTTCTTGGTGTGCTTGCCAATAATGGGGATTTTTCTGGGGAGAAAAAACCCTGCCATGATCACAATCAAGGTGTTATTTCAATTGAATCAAAACATCGAATAGTTATGATATTAACAAATCTTTA
The DNA here is from genome assembly GCA_032361325.1 of Lepetodrilus fucensis. NCBI lineage: Eukaryota > Metazoa > Mollusca > Gastropoda > Lepetellida > Lepetodrilidae > Lepetodrilus > Lepetodrilus fucensis. The sequence continues at coordinate 7,726 of JAUTBV010134219.1, forward strand.
GAGTTCTCTTTTGCCGAATAAATACCTGTTAAACCATCCTTGTGTTACTTTTGTATGGTTGCTGATAATTCTCCAACTGCACAGTCTAGTATCTCACCTAAATGCTTCAGCATATCTCACCTGGACATCCAATTATGTATGTCTCACCAGAATGGTATATCACCTGAATGCTTCAGCACATCTCAACTCAATGTCTGATTCTGTACATCTCACCTGAATGCTTCAGCACATCTCAACTCAATGTCAGATTCTGTATATCTCACCTGAATGCTTCAGCACATCTCAACTCAATATCTGATTTTGTACATCTCACCTGAATGCTTCAGCACAACTCAATGTCTGATTCTGTATATCTCACCTGAATGTTTCAGCACATCTTAACTCAATGTCTGATTCTGTATATCTCACCTGGATGTCTGATGGTTGTAAATCATCAGATTTCCTTTCTGAGTTCCAACTGCCAGCTGAGGTCCAGCGTTTGACCACTTTAAGAACGTCATAGTATCCCTGAAATAATTAATATCTATGTAGCTCAAGGCTCAATTTATCATACTCTTCTTCATTCACTGTTTTTCTAACCAAACAGATAATCATATCCTAACTAGGGAGACCTTTTCCTAAGATCTGATCCCTAGCTCATATCATGGATATGCCGTCCCATTTGGGATGAAACATCCACTTAATATAAGTGTGTGTGTGGTAAGGGAGGGGGGTATATTTCCTATGCATAAAACATAGAGCAAATTATTTTGGATGAAACATCTGTATTTGATAAAAGTGTGTATGTGGTAAGGGAGGGTGTATATTTCCAAACTAGGGAGACCTTTTCCTAAGATCTGGGCCCGATTTCTCCAATGTTTTTGTAACTTAAGATTGAAATTGAGAAAATTACTCCCCTAAGATTGAGTTGAATTTCTCCAACGTCATTTTGAGAATCTCAACTGAGATTTCATTATGGTGTAAAGGGGCTTCCGCTATAAACTGGTTCCCTGTTATAATTGCTGACATCAGGTTACCAGTCTACTCTGTAGTTTGGCATAAAATGCATTGAAACCACTATTTTGTAGATTATCTCGGTAAATACTTCATGGACAAACAATAAAAAAAAAAACTTCTATTTTGTATATCTTAACCAAATGTAAAAAGTAATATTTGTTCACCATTAATAATAGCAGTATCCCAGATAAGTCGCCTATCCGCGTAATTTTCACAGTAAAAACTGAGAAAGACATTAACTAGAAAGACATTATTCATTGCGGTAGGTCGACAATATCTTTGTCTTAAGCATGTACTTACTGCTGCAATTTATTTCCCTGATTTAAATTTTCTCGGAAAATCAATGGCTGCGAAATTTGCCTACCTTGTCTTGTATATAATGGTATAGAAGACGAAAGTAAAAATTTGATATATTATTTGTATTGTTATTTTTACTATTTTACCTATTATGTTAACATGCTATTAGATCAAGTAATATTATTTAATATAGAAAAGTATATATTTTAAATCTTTTTTAAAACATTGATAGATTCGATCTACTATCCAGTGGCAAGCGCCTGTGGGACGGGGAACATTTTACCCTTGCACCCCTGCATGTCATGTTACTTTTTGTTTGTTTTTCAAGATGTATATCAGTGATCACTGGCCAACATGTATGAGGACGGGTAACTTCTCAGACTTATACACTGGTATATGGGTCCTTCAAATTCCCTATTTGAAAGGGGTCTGTGACAACGTCCAAATTTGACCTTCTACTAGAAGTTCTAGTGCAATACAAAAGTACACCTGATTGTACTGGAGCTGTACGCTCATTATAAATGCACTGTTTCAGACGTCACTCAGGACTATCACTAAAGTAATGCCTCGGTATTATCCACAGGTGGGCATGTGAAATAGACCAGATCAACATGACCTTTAACCTACAGGGCAAGTAGTTTCATATCTGACAGGACACACATGTACAATTAGTGCCTCAAAAAAAGTTAATGTACAGCTCTGTCACTCACTTGAGACCACTGTCAATCTGTGATGTTTTGTACGTGTTGGAGTCCCACAAAATAATCCCTGTGGATTTCTCACAAATGATCCCAAGGATGTCACCATCCACATCCCAGCCAAGTCCTGTGCACATCCTGAAACAAATTTTACAAAGGTTAAGGTACATACGCATTTCCTGCTAGATGATGAGTAAATACATATTTTTTATTGTATTGACTATTGGGGTTTAGAGCCACTTTCAACATTATTTCACTTGTCTAGCACATCAATATTATTATTAATTTAGAGGATATAAAAGTCAAAATGGGCACAATACATGGCATACCCTTACCCTGGCAGATTAATTTCTTCTTTAGACTCTCCATGTCTGTCATATATCCTCACAGCATGGTCAAAACTGAAATATTATACATGGATCATGTTGGCATAAATTGGATGTATTGAATGTATGTATGTCCTGTAGTGAGTAAATAATATGTACTTCATGCAATAGTGATCGGCATCAGAGCGTCAAATCGAAATTTGAGGGTACCCATCAAATTAGGATTTGGGGGCCTTTAATAATGGCCAATTTTTTTGGAGCATGGGATTTTTTTCATCTAAGTACCCATATATACCCATTAAAAAAGGTTTGCCACTTTTGTTACTCGTGTAACGATTTCATGCTTTTTTGACGCTAAGCGACCACTAATAGAGCTTTCTAAGAAGCATGAATTAACAACCAGACTTCAATTTTATTTTTTGACAGGGATTCAACGTGCTAGTCACCAACTCTTGAGAACTACTCACAATGGGGTAATGTTGTGCTAATATTAGAAGGGTTATATAACCAGCCTACCCTGTGGTTGCTAGGTAGTTCCCATGCTGTTTCTGCCAACTGTAGAATATACCACCCTGACCATGGGACTTTTCTTTCAAGCTAAACACTCTCTGTAAATAAAATATATGGCATTACATTATTATTTATTATTACAACATGATAATTGTATATTTTATAATATGGTTAAAGGAATAATATCACAATATAAGTGGTGGTGGTTTTACTAGTTCTTAACCAGAAGTAGTTATGTGTATCTTTGAGTGGGAGTAGTTTCGTTAAATGTATCAACTGGGTGGGTGGATGGTCAACCATCCAACCAAAGATGGGGAAGAAATGACATTTTTTCAAACAAGACCATTTTCAGGCCTTCATCAAATATTTATTAACCACAGAAAAGAAATGTACTGCTCCTGGCACTTGATCAGATATTTCCTTGATCAGGCAAGGCCTTAAAAATGGAAATATATACATTATGTCCATACAAAATCCATTTCTGATGGAACTGTACCTCCTATCTCCTTTTTGAATGCAGATTCTGAAAGCCTGGGCCAGAAACCATTAGAGTACCCAATTTCATATCTGTATCTCAACTAATTAAGAAGTTATGAGTGCCCAGAAACGCTCCAGAATACGAATTGTGTGTCGCAGCTCCCGAAAAGGCATGAGGATACCTATTTTTAAATTGAGATATTTCAAAAACCATTCACCGAAAAGTCAGAAGTTCAAAATGAAAATTAGTATTGCAGACTATATTATAGTAGGGTTTTAGTCGGCACATCATCAATCATAGACTTGAGACAGTAAATATTTTGTTTTGTTTGATACTTGTAAATGCTACAAGTCGGCTTATTTTCACTAGCTATCACGACCAAACGCGTTCTCTGCTAGCTAGCTTCACATAAGACACATTGTGATTGGCTATGGTGCATGATCTCGACCAATCAGGTCGGTCGCGTGTTACAAATAGGGATATAAATGGCTGTGTTTAAGGAAGTACATAATGTACATTCAGTCATTTATACTGTAATTCAAATGTCGGGAGAAGCTTGTATGATATTGATAATATATTGTAAATATAGAATCGTGAAAAGTAGGTGCAAATTTAGATATAGATTTATTATTTTTACTTAGACAATCGGACTTTGCCAAAGTGCATTAGCTTAGACCAAGTGAATTAGTACTTACTAAAACGCTACTTCCTCCTCAAAAACTATATTTGACGTCTGACACTTCCCCCGTTATATTGTGCAGAATTGGTATAAATCCCACCGGCAAATGTAAGTATGCAGTCCAACAATGTGAAACATTAGAAAATGTGTCTTTTAGCGTAATGCACTTTTTACCGTGGTGTACA
>JAUTBV010134230.1:0-11894 GCA_032361325.1 Lepetodrilus fucensis
TACATGTTGGCCAGTGATTGATGATATACATCTTGAAAAACAAACAAAAAGTAACACGACATGCGGGCGTGCAAGGAAAATAACCCATCACGGGCGTGCAGACGGGCTCTATTTCGAACACACATGTAGCGTAGCCTATGTTTATATATGACCTTCAACCATGTTAATCCATACTATCTAAGTCACGACATCATCCATTTCCTAATGACATCATTGGTAGCCAGCCATGTGCGACATTCCTTTGAATTTACTATTTACATAGTTTGGCTTATACATTGGATATTTAACCCTCTCCCTGCTGAAGGCAACCAGAGATGACCCAAAGAGCAGTGATTGTGCCTAATTAATCCAGCAGGGAGAGGGTTAATTGTCTTATTTGTACTGGCACTATGCTCCTCGAGCTATATAAACATATAGAGTAAGATTTAATGCCACAATTTGGATGGCAATGTTTTTACGACAAGAAATATTACAGAAAGGACAAAAAGAATATGGTAAAATTGTTGGTAAACATCACAGTAAAATTCTTTAATTGAAGCCAGTATTCTTGTCAGAATCAAATGTATTATATATATTATATATGGAAGATCAGGAAATTGATACAATGAATGCATGCAGCCTTTTATTCAATAGTCATATCAACAAATACGTATGTCTCTGTTTCATCATAGGCTCATGTTTGAATGCCGACTTTAGATACATGCACATTCCACTGCCTGTATGCTATATATATTTACAGTGTGCAGTCGTTTCAGCATGTCATCATATAGGATTCCCCGCAGGGTTGATAATTGGTATACCGTACTAAACGATTTCCCGTAATCTGGTCGGGAAATTATCCAAAAGATTCGTAATTAAGTGGATCAATGAACACAATTGTTGACAGCTCGTCCTTCCGTGATATAGGCAGAAAAGATTATTGATTCCCCGTCTTGTGGAAGACCCGTAACCGCTGTATGAAACGACCCCCCCCCCCCTTTCTAACATGAGGGGGAGCTGTTTGTCAAAGCTGTAATTATCGTAGTGATATTGCTAAGTACAAAGGCTGCTGAAGACTTGGTATTTGTTAGAGAGCCGCTAACTCTTGCCGTGTCATTTTGTTTGAGACTGATTCAAGCTTATATGCTTATTTTTATGCCATTGATGCCATGTTTATTAACTGTCCATATCTAGTGAAATAGAGTGAGCTGTGTCCAAATCTAGAGACCAAGGATGATCTGTGTCCATATCTCGAGATATAGAGTGAGCTGTGTCTATATCTAGAGACTTGAGAGTGAGCTGGGTCCATATCTCGAGATATAGAGTGAGCTGTGTCCATATCTAAAGACTGAGAGTGAGCTGGTTCCATATCTCAAGATATAGAGTGAGCTGTGTCCATATCTAGAGAAAAAGAATGAGCTGTGTCCATATTTAGAGTGAGCTGAGTCCATATCTAGTGAAATAGTGAACTGTGTCCATATTTAGAGTGAGCTGTGTCCATATCTAGAGAAATAGAGTGAGCTGTGTCCATATCTAGTAATAATGTCCTTTATTTGCCTTCAGAGTTTGGCCCGGTTTCTATCCAAGGTAAAGCAGCCTTCCATCCAGGCATGCTCTTGACCTTTCAACTGCAAGTCGATTGGCTGCAGAATAAGTCACATGATTGTGTAACGGTTAAAGCTAATTATGTTATGTGTTCCTGTAGTGCTAGTTTGCAGTGTTGCTTGCTGCCGAGTTTCTGCCTATGGAAATATTATTATTAATTTTTTTTTTATTACTGACAATATCTCAAATTAATATTTATTGAACTCCGATTTTTTAAAATATATGATTCTAAGAATGTATTATAACAGTTGTGGTTAGTATTTTTTTTCCGTTGAACTTTTTCTGTTTGTTTAATATGGATTCCATATGTTGACTTGTTTTGTTCAATTGTTCATGCATCCATTGAAGTATATCAGTTAAATTTCCCTCTAACAATAATATTAATTTATGTTATGTTTTGTTTTAGCATTAATGTATAGAATCCTGTCTGATAAATTACACTTGTAAATTAATCGTGTGAAGTCAAATTTACTAAATGTTCTTCCATTCCTTCCTTGTTAACACATAATTGGAAGAGTGTAAGCTAAGATATGTTAAGATGAGTCAAGCTTTAGTCAAGTGATATCATATATAATGCAATTTTCCAGGAAATGTCTACTGAAAAGTGCTTAAAGCCAAATGCTCGCTTCAAAAGAACTGCGTTTTACATTTTGCATTTGCGATGCATTCATTACAAAGCCCTAGGACAGAAGATAAAATAAGTTATACCAGATAGGACATTTTCTTTTCCAAAATTAGCCAAGAAAAACATCCCATTTCACAAATCTCAGCTTCAATTTGTTCTCATCGCAAATGGGTGAAAGATTCCCGCAGCGACGTTAAACTCCATAATGACTTACTTCACTTTGTTTCAAATCAAACGAAAAGAAAAATAGTAGATATTTTTAAGTTTTCTACTTTAATGCTTAGAAGTTATATCTTGATAATTATTTAAATATTTCCCATAAATCTTTGGGTACTAGTCAATGAACTTTGTTAATTTAACTATTCATTTTCTTAAAATGAACGGGTGCAATAGGTACCTTCTATTCAAACATCTGTGCATGTTTTTTGATAAACCATTTAATAAAAGGATCTCATTAAGACATTGTTGAGAACTAACTTTATTATAGTTGATTTTATTAGTTTCAACAACTCAACTGCAATATGTAATAAAAACATATCCAACAAATGTTATATAAAACAAATCCAGTGGTTACCTTGCATTAATTGTTACCTAGAGAGTATATGAATTGAATATGAGAAATGATTTTCTTTTTCTATTTTTTAATTATTTTTGTTCACATTGCTCTACTCATGTGTGGTCATGGGTGGCAGGCAGCGCGACAATACTGAATAACTGTTCTATTTCCTGATGGCCTTGAATTAGCTTTAACTTGTTACCAGTATTTACACAGATCATGTGACTCTTATCATTCTCTATGTAACGCAGACTGCAGTTAAAAGATACGCGAATTATCAACTTTGTGTATGGGTGAAATATCCCCACAGCGATGCAAAGCATTAAATCTACCAAACCGACTAATATAATAATAGTTACAGACTGAAGTTAAAAGTAATCTTTGCTGCAAAACCAAAGCAAGTGATGCAAGATAAAGCAGCAATTGATTCACAGGGATTAATAGGACTTTTTTTTCAGAATAGAATGTGAAATGCACTGTATTAACAATTCTTTCTTCTTTCTATTTTGGATGTTTGTACCAGGATTTCTGCTGTAAATGAAGTTCTATCTTAAGCAACACTTGTACCTGTAATCATCAATAATTTCCATACATTAATTAAGCATTTCTTTTCCTTGAGCATTATAGTATTTTTTTAAAATGTATTATATCCCTTTTTAAAAATCAAAATCAACAAGGATGTAAAGTATATTTCGCATGTAGCATGTAGATATTCTAGGATATAAACATTCTGACGTGCTACCAATCACAAACAGTTGTACAGGATTTCTGGGGGGCAAGATTGACAGACTGGAGATATCATGCGTCCTAGTGTCGTATCACTCGGGCATCACTCACGCGCGCGTCACTGCATGTGTTTCACAGAGAATGACTTGTACCAAGCCAATCTTCTTTGCAGAATGCGTTATTATTTTTATGAAATCATTTTTCATTTTAACATTGTGTGAACAATCCACTAATCCACTTTTAACCATTCTCCATGATGAATTAACCCTTAATCACTGAAATATTTATGGATTTATTTGTGTGTGGCAACTGCAGATGTCTCCAATAGGGAGATGGTTAATCTTTTTTCTAGGTAGGAGGGTTACCGTGAGTGAGATATTTAATATCATTTTGCACCACTTGTATGATAACTAATTTAGTAAATTAATATTCACTTCTTAGTATATCACTGTTTCACTAGATGTATATGTTCATTTATATAAAATCATGATGATATTATGTATTCTTACCCCTCATATTTTTCTTTCCTCTAATATCAGGTAAATGGGTGTATATTTATTTAACCAGATTGCAAGTTTAATTTTATCATTTTGGAGCACACACTACATTTCATCCAGAGTCAGAATAAGATATTATTAAACATAATTATTTATTGTGTATGGAATTATTGGTGATGCCATCTGCAGTAGGTACGAAAGAGATTGACGAACGAGATTGAATGCTATCATATTTTCCAGAATTTTACCATACTCACAGCAAGTGTCTTGGAATATAAAATATATCGACACGAGTCGTGACATTTATAAATCCGAGGCTTTGCCAATATCTCATTCTGATATATTTCAAGCACACAGAATGTATATTATTGTGGGTTTGGTGAGATGTGCCAATGAGATTTAATAACAAATTTGACTGACAAATTTGCATCTCTAGCAGATAATCTCTATTTCTTGATATTGCTAGGTGGAACAAACCCACAAGAAAAATTAGAATGAAGAATGGTTAGAACCTGGTAGAAAACAATCAGAACTGAGATCTAGGAGATATATTAATAAGAACAGAGAATAGCAAGAACAATGATAATAGAACAATGAGAACAAAAGAAACATGACTGGATCAATGATAACAACTGAGACCAATGAGAACAGACCAATGAGAACAGATACCAATGAGAACAGAGGCCAATGAGAACAGAGGCCAATGAGAACAGAGACCAATGAGAACAGAGGCCAATGAGAACAGAGACCAATGAGAACAGAGACCAATGAGAACAGAGACCAATGAGAACAGAGACCAATGAGAACAGAGGCCATTGAGAACAGAGACCAATGAGAACAGAGACCAATGAGAACAAAGGCCAATTAGAACAAAGGCCAATGAGAACAGAGACCAATGATAACAGAGACCAATGATAACAGAGACCAATGAGAACAGAGACCAATGAGAACAAAGACCAATGAGAACAGACCAATGAGAATAGAGGCCAATGAAAACAGAGACCAATGAAAACAGAGGCCAAAGAGAAAAGATAATAATGATAACTAGAAACAGATATATTAGAAAAATAAGATAGATTGTTGAGAACAGAGAAAACTTAGAACAGAGATGAGAATAATTGATGCTTTATGAGATGTTATCATTCAATATTATCATTTGCTGTGTGGCTTAAAGCATATTACGCATTCTCCTTAGAATGGTACTTTCATATTTATAGTGCCTATTAATGGTATTCATCCTAAACTAAATCTTACAATTTTGAATACAAATACTACAGTAGTACAAATAGCCAAATATGTTAGCCAGTTCAAAATTATAAAATATTGTTCATTAATATTCCATATTGCTCATTTAGAATATTGTATTCATATTGTATGTCTGTGATACTGACAGGGTATTTGACAAGTATGCAGGGACTGGTTATATCTGTGTGTATTTCACCGCTAGGATGGACATAATTCTGTATAATCCCTGACACAGATCACCCAATCCACGCCCCACCTATCCATGGCGACCCGTTCAAGTTGGAGATGGGCGAAGACGTTGGGTGCCGCTACCGTCTCGTTGACGGCATCTACCATGTGTACCGCAGTCCGGAGTGCATGGAGAAAGACGAGCCAATTGAGTGGCCGTATCCCGACCTGTCAACCTTCATCGACGACCAGAATCTGATGTACGCCTTCCTCAGCGATGGACCATTGTAAGTAAATAAATAAATTAATGAATAATAATATATTATGTAATAATTGTATATAGCTAGCCTGCTCACAGGTACTTTTAAAACAAATACATTTAAATTGTGTTTAGTTGAATCTCTTTCAGGCCTCAAAGTTGCAAACACTTAAAATAAGTGAAATATTTGTTGCAAACATTAGGTTGTCATGGCTCCCAAATTAGTCGCTAAATTGAGCCCTGGCTTTCAAGATTCTTTCACTTGTGTCACGACTTGTCAGTTTAGGGAAGGAGGAAACCTGCAACATCTGTAGTGCTGAATGTTGCAGTAAACCTGTGAGCGCTGGTTGATACTGACAGACCAAGGATGATATCTGCATTGCCACTCACAGACAGCGCATCCTATCAATATCACGTCAGAAATGTAACTTTCGTGCACGTTGACTATTGATATGAAATAGTGTTATAGTGGCCTGAGATGTTCTGTTGCAGGAAGTCATTCTGTTACCGCCGTCTGTCGTACCTGGCGTCAAAGTTCCAGTTGCACGGTCTGCTGAACGAGCTCAAGGAGTCCGTGTCACAGAAGGAAGTCCCTCACAGAGACTTCTACAACATCAGAAAGGTCAGAGGTCGTTTAACCCACTTGCTGCTGGAAATTACTAGAGGTGTCATGTTATTTACAGCAGTGTGCCTGGTCCCAAGATTGCGAAACTTTTTGAGTATGATGCCATGCTCAAGCTCAGACTTTATATGGGGATTTGTGAACTTAATTTTGAGTTGAGCATGAATTCGTACTTAGAAAAGTTTCGTAATCTCAGGGCTGGAACTGTCCAGCGGCGATTAGGGTAAGAAACCTTTCTAGTCTGCAGAGCCAGGTTTATACTGAAAGCAAAAAGAAATGCATCATCCAACTGTGATTATGATTATTTTAACTAGATCTAATGCATTACTATGATCTATTATGGGTATCTTCTCATGAAGATCTATTAACCACAAAGGGATGAAAATGCTCTCTTTGCTGATAGCTAATACACTGCAAAGGAAGTGCTATGTGGCCAGTTGTTCAAAGCCTGGGTATCTTAACATGCCGTTAAGCTTGTACTATACCCTATAGAGGCAGATACTTTAAGGCTTAACTGGGCTTCAAACAATAACAGGTATTTTAGCGGATAAGAGAGCTTTGTGAAAGGATACCCAGGATTCTTCCTGCCAAAAACTGACAATAGTGAAATAATCTTGTAAAGAGCAACACAAAATCATCATAATAAAGAATGTATATATTATGTATCACTATGAACATGCATCAGTAGGTGGATACAGTGTTAGAAATTACTGCTGGCCCACTGGCCTGGCCATTTCTCCCAATGCTAAAGGTATCCTAAGGGCCAGTAGAAATTCATGTTTTTTGTAAACATTTGTTATTTCTATCATTATTCGGGCCAGTAGGTTTTCAGTGGTAATTTAGAACACTGGGTAGATATGACGCGGTAGAAATGGCCATTATTATTATTATTAATATTAATTTGTGTTTGCCTGCGGCCTGTAGGTGGACACTCACGTGCACGCGTCATCCTGCATGAACCAGAAACATCTGCTGCGCTTCATCAAGAAGAAGTGTAAGACCAGTGCAGACGAGACAGTGTGCAAGGACAAGAATGGCAAGGAAATGACGCTCGCAGAGGTGAATACAAACATGTTTTTTTGCATAAGATAATTATTTAAAAAAAATAAGTAATTAAATTTAATAAGAATGAATGAATGAACAAATGAACAAACGAACAAAAGAAAAAAAAGAAATATTTACTGTATACGGTACTAAAAAACGCACAAAAATAACAAAAGAAAATTAATAATACTTTTTTTTTTTAAATGCTACAACTACAGTCAATCATTCATGGAGTATATACATTCAGACCCTGTTATACTGGACACTTCCGTTGTTGCTAAAGTCTGACCGGTAAGCAAAACAACCGGATCATCGGATCAATCATTCATCGATTTAAAGTATATACACTAGTAGGAAATCCGTATTGGTTAAAAGTCAACCGATAAGCGGAGAAACCGTTAATACGTGGTCTGACTAGTAGGAAATATGTATTGGTTAAAAGTTGACTGGTAAGCAGAGAAACCGTGATAACGAAGACCGGGGTCTGAGTGTAGTATACTAGTATATATCAGTGTTCGAAATAGAGACCGTCCGCACGCCTTCTGCAGCAGGTTATTTTCAAAGAGGACGGGTAACATTTTATCCTTGCACGCCCGCATGTCGTGTTACTTTTTGTTTATTTTTCAAGATGTAGGCCTATATCAACGATCATTGGCCAACATGTATGAGTACGGGTAACTTCTCAGACTTACCAGTCCTCATGGCTGGTAGTGAAATTGCTGGAGTTTTATACACTGTATATATGATATGCTACTATTATGTGTTCCAGGTATTCAAAAGCTTGAAGCTGACGACCTATGAGTTGAATGTGGACATGTTGGACGTACATGCAGTAAGTACTCATGAATGTCAGACCAGTCAGTACATGCATGCTGACAATCCAGAATTGAATCCCAGAATTAAATGGTGTTATCATACACAGGAGCATATCATGGACCCGAGTGAGTGAATATGGAGTTTCACATCGCTGCGGGAATCCTTCACCCATTTGCGACGATCATGGACCCGAAAATTTTATATCGAGGGAACACTGCTCATTTATTATTCTGTTTCAGGACAGAAATACATTTCACAGGTTTGACAAGTTCAACGCAAAGTACAATCCGATAGGCGAGAGCAGATTACGAGAAATCTTCATCAAAACTGATAACTTCATTGGAGGAAAGTACTTTGCTCATGTCATCAAGGTATTTTAATTGAATTTAATTTTTTGACCTTTTTTGTTCAAATTTTAAGACAGCAAGACTATATATATCATAACTGTGAAGGTGAACAGTATGGAAGGTTAACCATTTGTCCTGCAACATTTTTTCTGTATACTGTGAACTATAGTCACTACTATATTGGAAATGTTTTCAGGAAGTTCTCTTTGATCTGGAGGAAAGCAAGTACCAGAATGCCGAATACCGTCTGTCCATTTATGGACGTAGTATGGACGAATGGGACAAACTGGCCAAATGGGCTGTGAAGCACAAAGTTTACTCGGATAATGTTCGATGGCTGGTTCAGATACCAAGACTATAGTAAGTCATACTTTTTACAAGACTATTTTTACATTGAATCAACGGTTATGGGTTTGAGTTGGTGTAAGAGAATATGTGTTCCCTTAGAAAATTCATTCATAGATTAGATTATATGGATGGTTAGTGTCGATACCCATGTATAGTACATTTTAATATTACAAGATTGTATTGCAGTTTAGATGTAAGAAAGATTATTTTTGTTTTAAACTAAATAGGGTATTGTAACGATTACTCATTGGGTATGGGTGAAAGGTTTGTACTGCAATGTTAAGCAATAAATCAGTCAATCACTCACACTCACTCACTCACTCACTCACTCAGTTCATATGTAAGAATAATATTTCCTGAAATGTCACTAACTTCATGCATCCTTTTTTCCGCTAATAATTCAGTTGCAATTCTTATTTTGTTTATTGTTCTTGTTCTTTACAGTGATGTCTACCATAGCAACAAGTTGGTGAAGAACTTTGCAGAAATTCTCAACAACATTTTTCTACCCCTCTTCGAAGTCACCAACGATCCTAGTACTCACCCAGAACTTCATGCTTTCTTGCGATATGTGAGTATGCTGCTAAAAGATGGTCATAATAAAAATATAAATCTTAATAGCAGCTCTCAACCACCATTCAACCAATAAGCTACGTAATTATACAGTATTGAAATTGTGAATATACAGGGATGATAATCGTCTGTGAATCCGCGGATTGTGAGCCTGCGGGGTCGATATTGTAAATATGCCAGTTCCCCGCAGCACCTGCATCCTGGCTGTTTCAACTGAAAACACAATTTCCCATTTTTATCCCTGAATATTAACCATCTCTCTGCTGGACTAGGCACAGGTTCAGCTCTCTAGGGCATCTCCAGTTGCCTTCAGCATGGAAATAATATTAATATTAGTCTATCCATTAATATCACCAGATTCATCTTAAAATTTTAATTTTATTTCAGTATTCGCCAATTTCATAAAAATAAACTTTCAGCAATTTCGCAGAGCCATTTATCGTCTATTGGGAACACACCACATCAGGCCCTGAGATTACAAATCCTTTCTGAGTACGATTTCACAAATCTCCGTGTAAAATCTGACCTTGAGCATGAAATTGTACTCGTGCTAACCAGTGCTCTTTTTCCAAAAAAAATGTGAAATTGATTATAATTGTTGTGACATGTTGCAGGTCTCTGGGTTCGACTCTGTGGACGACGAGTCTAAGACGGAGAACATAATGTTTGACAAGAACACTCCGCTGCCTCAGAACTGGGATGGCAAAGAGAACCCACCCTACAGCTACTACCTGTTCTACATGTACGCCAACATCACCGTCCTCAACATGTTCAGAAGGTGAGCTGGTAGCATTTCACAAACTCCCAACTAAACAGTAAATAGATGATAGGTGCCAATAGAACTATTTTCCTAGCAGCTTCATGTGGATTTCTTTCTGGACTCTGTCTACCCTGTGGAAATGTGGTTAACAAGATACATCTCAATGGTAATTTATTGAATTTTCAGTGGATTCGGGTTCTGCCATAGTAAGACTGCCATGCGATACAACTAATGTACAATATTCAACATAATCAATCTGTTACATGACCAAATTTACCATTTTCCATTTTCCATTTCATGGAATTTTTATTCCCACTGTGATGTGAAGAACTACCAGTAATTAAATTAATCTTTGAAATTTAGTGAGTGAATTATTGTTTTACGTCACGGGCGGGAATATTTCACCCATAGGTGACGATGAAATTTAGTCTGTAATCCAGTATTTTGTTATTTCACAATTGGAACATTATATCTGTAATCAACCATTTCTTTCATGACACAATTGGACCAAAATCATCCTAAATCTGTACACTGACTATGTTACAGAGAGCGAGGCTTTACGACGTTCGTGCTACGGCCCCACTGTGGGGAGGCAGGAAATGTCACACATCTGCTGGCGGGATTCATGTTTGCAGAAAGTATCTCCCACGGGTTGGTGCTCAGAAAGGTAATGTTGTAGTATAATTAATGAATAACTGGAAAATATCCCATTTCAAATGAGCTCATTTCGGATTCATTATTGTATGAACAAAATGAAGACAAAATAATTAATAATATTTTCAAAGATTATAATGCTATTTACAGAGACAATGTTATTTAGATATAATTTTATTTACAGATTTGTTTTTTTACACATACTAATTATAGAGATAGTAATATATTGTTTTTTATTCATGTTATTTACAGAGATAATTTTAGATACAAATCATGTGATATTTTAAGAGATTAAGGGTAATTTCACTATTTTCACAGACAATGTTATGTTCAGAGATAATGTTATTTACAGAGATATTGTTATTTTCAGAGATAATTTTATTTACAGAGATAATGTTATTTTCAGAGATATTGTTATTTACAGAAATATTGTTATTTTCAGAAATACTTTTATTTACAGAGATAATGTTATTTTCAGAGATACTTTTATTTACAGAGATATTGTTATTTACAGAGATACTTTTATTTTCAGAGATACTTTTATTTACAGATATATTGTTATTTACAGAGATAATGTTATTTTCAGAGATAATGTTATTTACAGAGATAATGTTATTTTCCCAGGTGCCTGTCCTCCAGTACTTGTACTACCTGTCTCAGATCGGCATCGCGATGTCGCCACTCAGCAACAACTCGTTGTTCCTCAACTACCACCGCAACCCTCTCCCCGAGTACTTCGCCCGCGGTCTCAATGTGTCGTTGTCCACGGACGACCCACTTCAGTTCCACTTCACTAAGGTCAGTCACCTTACTGTAATGCTGAGTTTTTATTTTTCATGCATTTGTCACCATGTCGACAAAATGAGGAGGAGCCATCTTATTGGTCAATCTATGACCTTTTAGAATTATTATTCATCCTGACCTTGTAAGTGAAGAAAAAAAAAACACCCTGGGGCCATGTTCCTGAAACTATCGTAACCATAATAATGTTATTACCGTATATCGCGGGTCATTGGCCCATACTGGGATATAAGCCCACTACCCCTTTTGGAGTAGATGAGCTAAGTGGG
>JAUTBV010134241.1:0-11893 GCA_032361325.1 Lepetodrilus fucensis
AGTCATTGCGGGCGAGTGACATTTCCAAGTCACTCGCCCGACTGGCTAGTGCCAAAAAAAGTTAGTTAATATCCCTGTAATTGCAAGTTTAATATTACATTTTTGTTACCCGATGCTGTTCTTCACATACTGGCACGTGCAAATGTGCCTGTGCCTTCTTTCGAACATAGCCCCTCTGCATAAAATAATACTTACCAGTATTCAAAATATTTGGTGATCGTTATATAAACAGATTTGTTATTACTGGTGCAATATTTTATATTTTGTTAATATTTTGTTATTACTGGTGCAATATTTTTATTTTTTTAAATTTTTTATTTTTTGTTTTTCCATGAAGTATTTACCGAGATAATCTAATAGTCAATGCATTTCATGCCAAACTATAGTAAGTTTTAAAGTTATTTCCTGTCACTGTTTTCCCAAAGATTTCAAGTGAATTGTATTTTAATAATTCAAGGATTGGATTATTCTGCATTTCAGCTGGTGAGATTGGGTACAGTTTTGACAAGATCAAGTATTTTGAGTTGGAGTACCAGCGCTACAGTGGAAGTCCAACTAAAGCTCTGCTATGGGACTGGGGCAGCACCAATGTTACAGTCAAGGACCTCTATGCCAACCTCAGAGCGCTCAACCGTGTCAGGGAAATGCAGATTCTGGACAAATATAGTAATATTATTATTATTACTAATCATGTTTTAATAGTAGATTTTACAAATCTTTGCCACTTGTGGATAAAATTAATTGTTACATGCAAAAAAAGGGTTGCGGACATTATATTTTGGGGAGCTATATAATATATAAATGATATTTATCACCCAATACTGGCTTCAAAAAGAGTTACTGCTTGTTTACAGAAGATCAAGCGATGTTCTTCCCACATGGCTAGCATGGATTTCTGAAATTGTATCAAATTGGCATTTGCCCCAAGATTGATACTGAAGCAGTGTCTTGTTCATCCATTATTATAGTTTATAATTTTTGGGATGGTAAAGCATATTTTTTACTTATTATGTTAGATGCCACAGACTTTAGACTACGGGCCTGCGTTTCATGAAACTCTGTGCATGTACTCGTTGCTTTATGTCAGGCGTAAATATACACCCCCCTTCGTGAAATGCAGGCCTGGTACTTATCGCGGATCTAATCGTGTAACAGCATTGATATTTCTGTGTTTGTCACCAGGTGGGATCGCTTGTGATTTGTTTAACAACTGTTACCGTACTTTGTCATAGACCTGAGTAAATGCGAGAATCACACAGGGCTGGAATAGCTTATTGATATCACTTCGCTTTCAATAATTTTAAGTTCTATATATAATTTGTTGTTAATTTCCATTATGTATTGAAATTAGTTTCTGTAACACTTACTTCACTGTTGACAGTTGCTTCTGTGAGAGAAGCCAAGTCTGACAAGCCTGACAAGTCTAACAAGTCTGACAAGCCGGTCAACGGTGAAGAACAACACATAAACCAATCAGGACCTCCAGTGTCTAGTCTTTCAGAGTTGAATACTGATGGTAGGTTTAGAATGCTGATGGTAGGTTTAGAATACTGATGGTAGGTTTAGAATACTGATGTAGAATACTGATGGTAGGTTTAGAATACAGTACAGATGGTAGGTTTAGAATAC
This sequence comes from Lepetodrilus fucensis, assembly GCA_032361325.1. Lineage (NCBI taxonomy): Eukaryota > Metazoa > Mollusca > Gastropoda > Lepetellida > Lepetodrilidae > Lepetodrilus > Lepetodrilus fucensis. The sequence continues at coordinate 1,630 of JAUTBV010134241.1, forward strand.
TGAAGTAGAATACTGATGGTTCATCGAAATACCCCAAGGAACTCCAAGGATACCCCAAGGATACCCCAATTTCAGCTGTATCTGATTCAGAATAAAAGTGTGTCCCTTCTAAACGTCTACTATAGTAGGATTCTTTTAAATAGAGCCCCTGTTTTTTTTTCAATTTATAAATTATACAGGAGTTTGATCCTAGTTTGCTTTAGGTTTTCATGAAAACGGACCCAAACCCCATAGTCCAGTCAATATAACACTTCGCCATTTTGAAAACAAAAATGGCCGTCATCTCGTATTTATTATTGACAATATGTCTGGTCTACTTATGAATATTTGGGTAGTTTTTGTAACATTTTGACTAGATAGTGTATACTTCGTTTGATTTTATCCAAATAAAGACCGCCATTTTGAAATACAAAATGCTGGCCGTCCAAATTTAGCTATTGGCCATATTCAGGGTCTGGATATGGATATATGTGCAGACTTTGTGATATTTTTTACTGTATGTTGTATACACAGCTTTATACATCCCAATAACGTTGGTCAATATGTGAGGAACACCATTTTGAAATCCAAAATGGCCACCATCTTAAATTCCTTATTGGCAATATACCAGGTGTGCATGAGAAAAGTTGTAGTGTTCGTGATATTTTGATTAGCTAATGTTCAAACTTGTACTTTATTATATTCTACAAAGTATAATCTATCTGTTAACACTGATAGACACCGATTCTGTGGCGTAAACCTTCGAGCGTCTGCCACAGAGTGCTAAACCCAGTTTGCTTATCGGCCGCGTCATACCTAAAGACGGCAACAATGGTAGTTGATGTCACCCTGCTTGGCGCTCAGCATAAAGAGAAGTTTACGTCAACGGGTGGTCACCTATACTGTGTCTGAGTGGGATATTCTTGTTAACTGCGACATTAATATTCCAGAAAACAGCTCTAATAAACCTCAATTTTAAAACCACAAACATTTATGAAGTCTTTGTTATTTCAGATCTTCCAAAGCCCCCACCACCAAGACGCAAACTATCAGAGTCATCGTCAGATCAAGGTGAATTTAACTTCAATCAACTAAGTCAAGTTATGAAATCGTGTAAAATTCTTCCAGAGAAAGAAAAACAGTACGACGATAAAGTGATCCCTGGCACCAAGATATGTCATCAAGGGGAGAGCACTCATCAACAAGCTAAGCGCATGCCACACGAATCTGTATCACCCTTTACCAGCGAAGAGTTGAAAGACTTGTATCCATCCGGTTTTGATATTTCTTCTTTGGATAAATCAGAAGCAGCTGAGAGTTTGAAGCGCTACATGAAAAATGACAGTGTCAGTTTCAACGATGCCATGGCACTGATGGGAACCCCGTACTTTGAGTACCAAGAACTTTACAACACCACTGATGGCTTCAGCGAATCTCGTCGCCTTGGAAAGGGAGCTTTTGGGACTGTTTATTCTGCCATTTTGAGGTGCTCCAAGTGTGCTGTTAAAAGACTAGAAGGGGTGAGATTCATGGCTGTTAGAGATAATAATATAAAATAATCTATTTATGTAGTGCCAGCTAGGTGCTTTAAATGTTTTTGTGAATGTGTGTACATGTTACAGTTAATATGTATAATCAGGTACATACATATTACAGTGCTCCAGATAAGGGCTGTATCGGCGTATGTACGTGTGAAAAATATGCAGATGCGGATTGATAATTAATTTGATGCGTATCAAGTACAGAGCGAAAAACAAAAAGTATGTTATTTGGTTTTCTATTGGCTGTACTTCACTTGGTTATTTTTCAAGTGTACCATTGATAGGGCTGCATTAACTAGGCTATGAATATGACAAACAGTTGTAGAAGATATCCGTAAACATTTCAATCCATCTGGATTCTCAATGGTTCCATTTAATATTACTATAAATGAAATGTCTATGTATATATAACTATAAGATAAACTACGACGTTTCGTCGGCAACTATGCCGACATCATCACACAGTTAATAACTGTGGCCCAGTGAATATTAATGAAATGGAAACACTGGGAATCCGGTCGTGTTCTTTCCATCCATGATCATGGATGCAGCCATTTTGTTATGAGTACACATCATCTCGCGCATACGGGGAGATCTCGATGTTGGCCAAACACAGACCGTCAAAATTATCTTTATTCTCATTTGTTGTTTGCTTCTTCTATGAGGAAACGTAAATGTGCATCAATCTCTATGTCAATGAGTCATATATCTTGTGATTACAGTTCACTTGAGCTCAAAAATTAAATATCAAACTTTATATAAGTTTAATTAATAATGTCAATTAATTCCAACAATTCTATCAAATATTCACATACATTATTCTTACTTTCACTTTATAAGTACGATCATTGTTAGACTATTTATTTTCTCGATGACACTACATTTGATTCTATGATAAAATTATATTCTGTTACTGTTAGAGGCTAGTCAAACCCAAACATCATTATAAGTAGGCCTACATGTTGATTAGGCCTACTGGTAATACCTTATTTTGATCATGTTTCATTTGTGTAAAGTTTTAAATTTTATTAAAAGAGTTCTGGTAGTACCACGTCAGTATTGAAAGACTGTCACCACAGCCATTGCTTTCCATCATCATGTGTCATGGATGCTGATAATATTGAAAAAGTTAAAAATAATCTAATATCTAAAACTGATTTTATGACATATTTAAATGGAAAATAAATTGCATTAAATGCATTCAGCATTTAGATGTGCTTTTCTCCGCAGATGTGTGCTATAGATAACTGATAGAGGTCAAGGTTTATGTTGTACTCGTTTAGACGACTCGAAACCATGTCAGTACTCCTCTGTTCAAATATGAAGAGTAATGTACTCCTCAGATCAAAATATTATCTGGAGCACTGTGAATATTTAATTTATTTAATGTCTGCCGTTGTCTGTTTTTGAGTCAGTTTTCTGCCAATCTTTCTGTGTTGTTGCCATTTCCTTAATTGTGGAATTAATTGCAATCACTTTTCTTTTTTTAAATGACATCTCTTGTTGCCTGTAGCAGGAAGGCATACAATCATCATAGTTTGTTAATGTATTTCATGATCAAGTGTATTTTACCTGAAAGTATATACATGTACATTTGATTTGCCTACACAAGTATGTTGGCCAAAAAGCTATATTCTCTGCATGTCCAACTGGTTTTCAGTATGTCCATATTTTATTTTTATATTTTATTTTCATAATTTATTTTTTATCGTGTGATAACAAATATGAAAATATGGAGAGAAAAAACCTGATATTGTATTTTCATATTTTATTTTTGTGGGCTGTTTTCCTCTCTGAGATTTATATGACATAGAAACAAACACACAAAAATAAGGCAAAATGAATCTGCAATGTGAAAGACTTTATTAGGTACAGTAAGAACTCGCATAAAGAGCAACTATGGCAACCCAGGTAAATATTTGATTCTGATAGGTTAATATACTACGTCCATATCAGTTTCCTTTTTTACCATAGCAAGCGTATAATTATGTTTTTGTATGAGGAAAGTACAGATGGTTTTTTTCTTCTTCTGCAGACTGCAATAACTTATACATAGGGATGTCACGTTTACAAAAGTACTTATATATGACATTGGTACAGTGTATGTGTAATTATATGTTGTATATCATTGCGTATGGGTGAAATATTCTCGAAGCGACGTAAAACAAAAACTCAATTTTATGTCAGTAATTAAGTTTTACATCAGTGGAACATTAATAGATTAGTGTTCCACTGATCACCATTATAATGGCCTTTAGATGTAAAATTGACATAAAATTGAGTTATTGTTTTACATAGCAGCGGGAATATTGGAAAATATTAATTTTGTTTCACCTGAACACTTTCTACTCGGTGCATGTGTACCTAATTGAATCACTGTGTGTCTCTGTTGTCATGCTGTGATGACCCATTGTACGACGGAAACTGTATAGGCCACTGTGACGCGTGTGTCACCTTCAGAGAACTGGAGTCCGCGGGGTCGTAATTAGTACGGATCACTTACTAGCTATTATAGTGGAACTAACTCTTTCTGTTAAGCATCTTCAAATATGTCCTTTTTTTTCGTAATCCGAGCAGGTTTTTTCGTGAGTATCTCACAGAAATAGAAAATACAGATAATTTTCTCCTTTTTAATACTGTTCCATTTTTAAAAATGGACCAAGTCACAACTCTTGGTTCAATTAAGAACGTGATTTAGCAATCGTTTTCAGATCCATATAACCATTTATCATTTCGATTAGCAGTAGATCAAGTATGTAAACATTTACGATGTAAACATGACATCCCTAATTACATTTAACCTAGTTTAGGGAAAGTATATAAATTAACACCATCAACATATAAACCACATTTAGAGAATAATCAACACAGTAGAATTTCACACATACCGTATAACAATAGTTTATTCATCGAGGAAAGGCCCTATTGCATGTTATAATAAATTGAATTGTAATAAAATGTTGGGCTTTAACTGTAGACAGTGCTCAATCATGGAAGTATAATAACATATTTTCCTGCCATTTACAATATGAGGAATATTGGATATGCTGGGCCGGTATTCTTGAAATGTTGTAAGAACTTCTTGTTCAGAAAATATCTATTTAAAATTGCCATAAGCAGAAAACCACAAAAAGAATATTGGTACATACAGACTTAGGACTTACAAGTTTCAAGAATATGGGCATTACACTATCTTGACATACATATTTACTTCATTGTTGTGCAAATAACTTGTACAGAGACATTCTGAATAGGTACCATGTGACATATTCAAATGTAATCTGGTAGTAAAGGCGGATGTGTATACATCTCCCTACAAGATATAGATCGGCAGCCGTCTTTTGCATTGGTAATTATCAGCAGGAGAATTAGTCTGCGTCAAAGGAAAGTAATTGACTGCACACTCCCATATACTAGTATGTAAATTAATTGACTGCACACTCCCATGTACTAGTATGTAAATTAATTGACTGCACACTCCCATATACTAGTATGTAAATTAAAGGCATGCATATAAAGTACATTAAATTATATGTATGAGGCAATATGAAATCCAGATGTCTTTTGTAGGATACAGCTTCACAAGTGTACATGCTGTTCCCAATTGCTGTGACGTAAACAATAATTCACTAGCTCACGCTGCTCCCAATCAGGTCTGTGCTGTCTCACTTTCCAGACTTGATTTGGATTGGTGCCACTTGTCATTTGTTGAAATTCCTATTTGCCATTAGTTAAAATTCCTACTTGCCATTTGTTAAAATTTCTGTCATTAGTTAAAATGATTAATTGTCATTAGTTGAAATGCCTACTTGTTATTAGTTAAAATGCCTACCTGTTATTAGTTAATATCCCTATTTGTCATTAGTTATTAAGTTAACCTGAATACCTGTTTTTAGTTAAAATGAACACTTGTCATTAGTTAAAGTAAAATAATGTATTTCTGCCTTTAAAAAAATAAATACAAAAACCGCAATCCATGCTTCAATGAATTAAACCAAAAATAAAAATCAAACATGTTTAACCCTCTCCCTGCTGGAGTAGGCTCAGGCACAGCTCTTTATGGCATCTCCGGTTGCCTTCAACATGGAGAGGGTTAATGTCACAGTGTATAGTAAAGAGTTATGAAGTAAAGCAACAATGGTCATGAGCATACTCATTCAACATTACAATACTAACACTATATCCAGATGAATGAACAATATTGGTCTGTCAACCACCACAAGTCATTGAAAATATTTTTCTTCTTATTTCCCTTTTTTTTTTCCATTTCATATTTATAGTTCCTTCTGTAAGTATATAATTTCAATGGCACTACTTCGTATAAACAATACTTTGGCAATAACACTGTGGTGACAGTGTAAAGGCTGTTTGACATGATGTCAGTCAGTAGCACAATTGTTCTGGCCTTGATTGGAGGCCAGGGATGTTACTGTTCATATATCCCTCCAGGGCGTACACTCCAACTGTAACACGCGTCTCATGTTTTCTCGTAATACACTGTCATGTGTGCTTTGAGAATATTATCAGGAGTGCGTTATTACATTTTCCGTGTGTTACTAACATTGACCATGCGTTATTAACATTTGTCCATGCATTATTAACATGTGTCCGTGCGTTATTAACATTGACCGTGTGTTATTAACGGGGGCAAATGTAATAACGCATGAACGTATGTTTGCTGTTTGTTTCAAACATTATTTCAAAATATTCAAAGTCTGTAAAGACAAATTCGATTGCCGGGATTCGAACTCTGGAACTCTCGCATTTCTTGCGCTCTAGTCCATTAGGCCACCTAGCCGACGAAAGTTCAACCTAAAGTTTTATAGATGTTCAATACGGTAGGCATTTGAATGAATCGCTCGTAAAATCTGTTACATATTAAGTATATAGGCTAGGGATATAGGCTAGGGATGTTACTGTTCATAGGCCGGGGATGTTACTGTTCATAGGCCGGGGATGTTACTGTTCATAGGCCGAGGATGTTACTGTTTATAGGCCAGGGATGTTACTGTTCATAGGCTAGGGATGTTACTGCTGTGTTGTAGGAGGCAATCAATGCTAGGCTTTCACCTAGCCCATGAAAAAATAGACACCCAAGCATAATTCCATGTAGTTCCAGCCACACATACACTGAAACTACTGTGTGATTAACCAATGAGGAATAATTCCCAATCACATGATGCTCTGGCAAGGTGGTAGATCCAGAGTTGTCTTCTCGTGGCATTAACATTTTTCTTCAGGGAAAAAATAAATAAAAAATTGTCGCCAAATGATTAAAATAATTATGTGAAATAAATGTTAATTTAACACAGATTGAAACAAGTCACATTTGCACGTGGAACTACAATGAAGAACCCGTTTATTGTCTTTGTATCTCCAATTTTGCACCTCATCCAGAACGTTCCAATATTGGGTGATCTTTACGATTACGCAAGTCGCAGTCGAATGATATAATGGATTTGAGAGTCTGACGGAATGACTTGTTGATCACGCAATATAGAACAAAGTTGGTGGAGAAGTTCACAGCCTGCATGAAGTTCGTAATGGCGTTGACTATCTTCACCTTATTCTGCTTGGTCTCAGTCATGTAGTTCATTATGAACTTGATGAGCTCACTGGGAGACACCAGTATAAGGAACATTATCACCACGGCTACCAGAGTGGCCGTCACGTTGTTAAGGGCACTGTCTTGCGAACGTTTGCGCGAGATGTGGCGCACCGTCTTTGCGCCATGCGGACTGGAGCTCTGACTGTGCGACTCCAACTCCACAGAGTACGACGTTTTGTATGATAGCTGCCCGGGGCTACGCTTGAAGCTCACCGTCTTCATGATCGTTCCGTTCTTGCTGCTGAGCGCGCTCTGTTCGTGGCACTGCATGGGAGCCATGTTCCTGCGCATCTTCTTGGCGTGGTGGATCTTCCATATCAAGCAGATGTTAAAGTAGATGAGCGCCGCGCACGGAACAAAGTCGAAGAGGACGGACCACACGAGCCGGCGTGCGGCGATCACCTCCCGCGTGAACATGCTGCGCTCCACGATCCTGAGGTAGGTGATGTTGCTGTCTCCGCACCGGAACTCGTCCAGGCGCGACTGCATGAAGATGGGGATGGTGCAGAAGGCACAAAAGATGAAGATGGAGGTAATGGATATGCGCGTCTTCCGGAGAGAGATGAGCTTCCGCGCTTTGAATGGGTGGCACACTGCCATGTAACGCTCCCCGGCCATCACGACGATCAGCAGCGTGCTCGTGACGATGAACATCGTGATGAAGCCGCCGCCGAACCAGTTGTAGTAGATGACAGAGTCACCTTCCTCGTAGACGGATTTCAGCGGCAGCATCACGAAGAGCAGCGCCAGAAGGCAGAACATGAAGTCTGAGAAGGCGAGCGCGATGAGGCCCATGTGGGCAGACAACTCCATCTTGGTCAACTGTCTCTGCGCCTTCTCTTTGGTGAGCACCAGAAGGTTCAGCATGTTGCCCACTATCCCAAAGGAACACACAAAGGGGATGCCGATGTTCATCAGGTAGTACTCGATCTGAGAGGCCTGGACCTCCTCGGGGCTTTTCATGGCCTCCGCTTTGAAAGTGTCGTTGTCCAAGCTCAGGTTTGGACACGACATATTCCCTGAAAATATATGTATCAAATTTGAATGAATATTCTAAGAATTGTAAAAGTTACTTGTACTAGTTTGAGCTGTTGATTCTACAAGATCATTATCCTGCTAATTCCATTAATTTATATGCACGCAACTTGTCATTGCGGAAAATTGGTGTTAAATAATTGTGTTGCGATACTGCTGCAAACATTATTTGCACTCCCAAGGTAAACTAATAGAAATATATGCACAAGTAATTGACAATTAATGTGCCAGAGCTCTAGATAAGATTTGAGTGAATTGGGTACTGTGCCCACTGCATTCACTGTATCCAAATAAATAATACCCACTAACTTTACTTTAATTGGGTATTGATACAATTCGGGTGTTTTTTGTCTCTTAGCCACTCTACTATATCGAATAAAATGGATTGTAATAATTAGTTGTTGTTTTTTTACGGTGATATTTTATTTATCAACTTAATTAGGAATTAGAATAAAGAGCAAGACACTACAACAAGAAAAGGTGTTCTGTGTTTAACCCTCTTCCTGCTAAAGGTGACTTAAGTCACATGCAGAAATAGAACACTTTGATTTTATTCAGCAGGGAGAAGGTTAATTACCATTTACCACTGCAAGTGTTATAATTGTGGCAATTGTCAGATTTTTCAAGTAGGCATATAATGGTGCTTCTAACAGTAAGAATCCTAATGGGTGATTTGTCTTTGCATAAAAAACGCTTTTGTCCTTTTGAAGTTCTGCACATATTGTGTGTGTAATTGGACATACTATTTCATGTACGTTAATTTACATTTTATCATGCCTTGAGTGGAAATTATTTTCTTTCAAATTCTGTTTAAATGAGTTTGCTCTTTGTGTTTGAGGCATGGTTTATTATCCGGGGAGTTATTTTGGAAATAGAAGTAATAGAATCTGAGCTATTGTGATTATTTGTGTCGATAGACTACACCTAATGTGCCCATTTTATTGACGAAAATACAAGTTATTTTTATCAAAAGGTACATCAAAACAAGAAATATAGATATATTCCAATGGTAAAAATCTGCCTTTTCGTGTACAAAGTGTCCTTTCTATTTCATGCATTAAACAAAATAGATGAAATCAGGAATACGATATATCTATTGATATTTGCAGTTTCCATTATTCATAATATTCATATTTTCTGTGATAAATCTTTCTCAATTGTATTTTCATGTTTGCCTGGAGACTTTGATTTTTACTGCTCCAATGATGATAAAAATGTTTTTCGAAAGCACTCTGACAGGTATTGGTTTGAAGCAAACAACAGACGTGACCAGGATTTAAAATATCTCCAATCAGTGTCAAATCGGACGTGATAATGTCTGCGCTTATGTATAATAAGAAAACATGGGAGAGTGTTTACGGCAAATGTGTGCGTACCTCACTTGACTTTGTCCCCGTTAAGACGACGACCACAGCATGAGCTGGTCCTACATTCCGCCAATCACAGTGCTCGTCTGAAACGTTACCATGTACAAATTAGTTAATGCATACACTGGCATGTGCTCTGTTCAGTCTATGCAAAATTAAACTGTGAAACATTTCTGTTTTGGCATTGTCTTGTGAACAGTATAGCAGTATGTCATCCACAGACCATCTGATAACACAATCAAAACTCACAATTAACACTAAAAGTCACTGTCTGGCTACACAATCAACACTCACAAACAGTCAACACTCACAACCAATCAACACTCACAACCATTGACTGTCTACACAACCAACGCTCACAGCCAGTCAACACTCACAACCACTGCCTCTCTAGACAATCAACTTTAGCAACCACGGTCAGGCGGTGTCCCCCCCATTTGTCGGAACCCCATTTGTCAGACACCCACCAGACCCCCATTTGTCAGACTCCCATCTGTCAGACACCCAGATAATCTCCAGTCCATTACCTATGTGAATAATGGGCACGTCCCAACACAAATAACAGAACTATAAGTCGACTTATAAGACGCATAGTTTTTCACTAATATTGACACATTTATTAAATAATCTCAGAAAAAAAAGGTACCACATTGGAACCTTAAAGGCATAATATCACGGTTGATTGACCTATATAATGGACACACAAATTTCGATCTGAGACTAATTACGCATGA
>JAUTBV010134252.1:0-11892 GCA_032361325.1 Lepetodrilus fucensis
CATGCACAGTTACCAAGGATCAAGACCGCACAGTGTAACTGCGCATGCGTCGGACAGAAAGTACAGACATTACAGCTAGAAAGGAACAGGTCCAAAGTCTCTGTTACACCTTGTTCTCACCCAAATACTCATGTTCAACGTATCATCCTAGTGCAGATAAGCACGTCCAGATTGTTGGAGAAGATAAAGAATTTCAGAGGCTCCTTTCATCTAATTAAAACAATAATTCACTCATATAAATATAATACCAATCAATATAATTTATATTAAACTGTTTACTTTCATCTTCTGAGACTATGGATAATCTACCAGTGTTCATTAAATCTCAAAAATACTTTCTGGTGAAAGAAAACTAACTGATAGTGGCTATTACCTTATAATGAATAGTACATTGTCTGAATTATTAGAAATTTGTAGATATATCTTAATGTATTTCAGTTTAAATGTGTTTCAATGTAAATGTATTTCTTTTACCTGTAGACATACCTGGAACAAACAAAGACGAAGTTCAACAAGAACTCACAAGGAATGAACCTGTCCAAAATCACCAGCACCGTTGGACTTAACAGTTAGTAGCAACTTCATGTAAAATTTGTATGTAGTACTCTAGTATATAATTTGTTATTGTTTTATTTTACTGGGTGTTTTACCCAGTAAAATAAAACAATAACAAATTATATATTAGAGTAAAATAACACAATAAATTTAATTAAATAAAAACTAAATTGGGATTGTGATCTGCTTTCAAGATTATTTTGCTAAAATTGTCAATTGTCATGCCTGTATTGTATTGTATAGGGTATTTCATGTTTCTTATAAGCTATACTAGTAACCTGTAAGTAAGTTTATGGTGATTGTTTTGTTATGTAGTTATCTCTATCTCTGTATGTTTCTCACAGTTGGCAAGATCGACTTTGGCAAGGTGAGGTTAAATTTCTGGGATCTTGGAGGGCAAGAAGAGTTGCAATCATTGTGGGACAAGGTAACGCTATAGTTATTTCATTCCTTGATTTTTCTGTGGTATCATAATTGCCTCAATAATTTGAACCCTCTTATAGTTAGAATATCTAAATTAATCTAAAAAGAATTACTTTTTTCCTGACCTTAAAAATACGAACATGGCCATTTTTTAAATTCTAAGTCGTAATTTTCTAATTATACCAAACACAACTGTTTTCAATTTTCTAATAATTTAGACCAGCTAAAAATGTATTCATTTCCTCAATCATTTTTTGAAACAAAAAATAAATACATGTAATGAATTCTTATCTCGTCGCAAATGGGTAAAAGATTCCTGCATTTACGATAAACTACATAGTCACTCACTCTCTTATAAGCTTTTTTTCCTATTAGCTAGCTATGCAATTAACAAACTTTCTATGTTGTATCATTTCTTTCATACTTGCAACTACCACTGCAACTCTTAGTTTCATTGTTTCAGTATTATGCAGAATCGCACGCAGTAATTTTCATTGTGGACTCGTCCGACACAGAGCGACTGGAGGAGTCAAAGGAAGCCTTTGGTATGTTCTGAATGAATGTAGATATTAATGTTTTAAATTCAAACATTGGACTTTCGGAGCCAAGGGTTCCACGTTCAAATCCCAGCCCCCGGTAGCTCGGCATCAATGTTCGTGAAAGTTACCTTTCTGATGCAATGTTGATAGAATGCACTGTCTGTAGAGTGACAATGTAGTTATCATCGTTGGTCTGTCAGTATCAGCCGGTACTCTCAGGTTTACTGCAATATTCAGCGCTACAGATATTGCAGTTTTCCTCCTGCATAAACTGACAAGTTGTGATATTAGTGAAAGAATCTAGAGAGCGACTCTAAACCCCAATTCAGGATAAATTTGTGTTTCACGTATGGATGAAATATTCCCACAGCACCCAAAAGCATTAACATAATCAATCAATCCATTAGAACTTAAATTGTGGAGAAGGTACAGAATTCAGAGTGTTGTGAGCCGTGCGCTTGGCTCGCTTGTCTCACCGTGATAGCTGAGATACATTTAATGTCTGTTTTTGTTTCAGATAGGATGATAACAAACAGTACACTGTGTGGGCTTCCTCTCATGCTGTTAGCAAACAAACAAGACCTTGATGTAAGAGTTGGTTATATAGAGAAACTTCAATAACCATGAACTCATATTCATGTCAGTTTCAATAACCATGTCAGTTTTGGGACAATGCAGATATTATCCTAGGTCTGTCAGTACCCCAACCAGTGCTCGCAGGTTTACATTCTGCGCTACGGATGTTATGTGTTTTATCTTCCATAAGCTGACAAGCTGTGATATAAGTGAAAGAATCTTGAAAGGGGTTCTAAACTCCCAATTCAAAACCAAATGAAATCAAAATATCTCCAGCACTTTTGTTTTCGACTATCCTATATAAGTCAGTGTTTGTTTGCAGGGTTGTATCAAGGTATCCGATATGAAGAATGTCTTCAATCCATCGTCAGATCTGATTGGTCAACGAGATTTACATGTCGCAGGGGTGTCGGCTCTCAAAGGGTGAGTCGAGCATCTCACCATCTGTAATAGCTTGGGTTAATTATCTTGATATTTTACTCCTCTTCAGTGTGTCTTTATCTATTTATGATATTATTGTCCCTATTGCTGAAATTGTTGGACCCAAATTCACAAAGTTCATAGAACAAACCTTTATAAAGTCTATTCTTTATAAGAATTATTGTTCTTGGACAGCTATTATTGCTATGTCAACCCCAATGGTCAGACCGAAACTGTTCATTCTTGAAACTTGCCACTGTTGTTGTAGAAAGAAGAGTTATGTCCCTTGGTCCACAAACTAGTACTATTTTTGCCAGTTGCAGAAGACAATGTCTATATATTCCTCTCATAGATGTTTTTGTTAGATCATAATACTATCAACATATTCCTGAAAAAAATATGCTGCAATTTAAACAGCATACATAATCGACTGCTACTGAAAAAAAAATGGTTGAGATATTTTAGATAAATATCATTGTTTTTGCAATGTGCTGAGGTGCCATTTTTATGTCAGGGGTAGAAATAAGTGTACATTTCTAGATAGCCAGGAGGGCACTCTATTCTGCCCTAAACTGACAAGTCGTGATATTAGTGAAAGAATCTAGAAAGTGACTCTAAATATTTTTGAAATCCCAATTCAAAAATAAATTAAAAAAATTAAATAATGATTACATAGTTTATAAGGGTACTGTTACGGTATGTTATGCAGGGATCTAAATTAACACTAGTCCGCTAGTTCAGACCACTTCTCCCAATGTTAAAGGTATCCTAAGGACTAGTAGAAATTCATAATATTTGTTATATGTATCACTATTCGGGCTAGTAAGTTTTAAAGTTAGTTTCGATCACTGGTTATGCAATAAAATATTTCGTGAATTGACGTGGCACAACTGTATGTTCAATGAGTCAACGTTGAATGAACTAACCTGAAAACTAGTTCTGAACATCTAGCTAATGTTTTTATCAAAATATCACAGGAATTTAGGAAATAGGAAGAAATGACATTAGAATAAGTTTCCAAGACTGAATACCACTCAGGAAATTCCATCCTGGTGGGAGATATATTTAGCTTTTTGTTAGATTCTGGAGATTGTACAAAAACACAAATGTATCAAATATTTATGTTATTCAAACAAGTGCATTATGATGTATATTTACTTTACAAACAGCAGTACATGGGTGGTTGCATGATGGTAGAACATTTGGATGTTGGAGCCAAAGGCTGCATGAGCCTGATATCAATTTTCATGAAAGTTACCTTTCTTACGCGATTATTGATAGGATGCGTTGTCTGTACCATGGCAATACAGTTATCATTATTGGTCTCAGTACTATCACTTGTCGCAAATAGGTGAAATATTCCCACTGCGACGTTAAACTCCATATTCACTCACTCACTCTGCCCATCATATCACAGCGTGGGGCTGAATTGACGGCAGAGGGACAGGGCTATCAAAACGAAGACGAGCACACTTGGCCAAGTGTGGCATCAGAACAACTGAAAAATATGGCATGCATTCGCGCATATGTTGGTATCTTTTGATAGACTGTCCATTTTTCTATCTAAAATGCACTTACTTCAAACTTTTTAACGTAGGATAATTATGGATGTGACTCGAGATGACGACATGGGTATCAACGTTCAGTTTTTTTCAGTTTTTCAACACTTAATGAGCATCCAGCCAATCAGAGCGCAACATACAAATGCTGTTGTCAAACTCCTTACAGCGTGATCCACTGACTGTAAATGGGTGCAAATGGGTGAAAGATTCCCGCAGCTACGTTAAACTCTATATTCACTCGCTCACTGACTGTATGATCACTGCCTTTAGCCAAGTGTGCTCTCCCGTTAATCCAGCCCCCATGCTGTGATATGATGGTCAGAGCTTCTCGGCCTATGTCAGTACCAGCCGGTGCTCGCAGGTTTACTGCAACATTCAGCATTACGGATGTTGCAGGTTTCCTCCTACCCTAAATAGTCCATGGGCCAGACCCTGAAATTGAACAAATTAGTATCACACGGACACGTACCCAATGCAGTTATCATCTCTGGTCTGTCAGTACAATCATCGCAAATGGGTCAAAGATTCCCATATTCACTCACTCACTGTCAGTACCATCTGGTGTTTGCAGGTTTACTGCAACATTCAGTACTACAAATGTTGCGGGTTTCCTCCTGCCCTAAACTGGCAATCCATCATGATCAGAATCTTTTTGTTTCACCAACTTGTATGCCATAGTTGATTTTAATGTTATTACCTCCAAGTAATCAAGATACATATATTTCACATTTCAGTGACCGTTATTGCATCGTGATACAAACTGGAAAACTTGCATAACAAATCCATACTAAACTCATTAAACAAGCAACCATTGAATCGATGATTGATGTCAAGAAATATTGCTGTAACCTAATCAAGTTGTCATATTGATTAACTACTAGTATTGAGAAATGTATAGCATGTTACAGCAGTAAATGTAGAGTAGATTGGCAACAAGGCGGTCTTGCGTAGATTTCATTTCCTCAGGGATATCTCTGTCCAGACAGGGTTGATATGATCGCCTCGTGTGACATTTGTAATGGCGTTTGAGTACTTATATCCAATATAGATGATTCGGAATCCATGATTTGATCGGGAAGGGATTAGATCTGTTCTCTATGTACTCTGTGTGCATGGTGTGTGAGTGTCTGTTAAGGGATACAATGCTAGCATTTAATTATTCCAAAAAATAATGCTATTACGAGCATTCATAGATTCGATAATGCTAGTCGAGGGAAAGCAATATAATGTTCAATTAGGGAAAGAGAAAATAAGCCAGACATCCTCAAAAAAAATACAATCATTGAAACTTCTTTTAGGTCTTAAACCATGGAAATTTCAAACTAAGAAAGTTCTTTGTATACCGTAGTTATTAGGATCTCTTGAAATCTCATACTAGTATGTGAAGTCTGAAATTGTTGATTTAACCTTTTTGATTTTCATTAACCCTCTCTCTGCTGGATTAAGCACAGGAACTGTTATTTGGGGCATCTCCAACTGCCTTCAGCATGGAGAGGGTTAATCAGGAAAGAAGGTTAATTTAACCTTCTATATCCTGGAGGCAACAATAGATGCCATAGTATTCGTTATTGATTCTATATTATTTGTTAATGATGCATTGATATGGATGTTACAGTATGTGTCTTACTGAGTTCAAAGTTCAGTTACAGGTCAATTTCATGTCCATTGGACGGCCATCATTCCTGTATAATATTTTGCTCGTCTCTCATGTGAAATATTCCTGCTACGACGTAAAGCACCAACTCAATACAGAAAAGCCTGGGTATCATTTCTCAAAGTTCTCATATCCACTATGAGACCATAGTGCTGTCCTAACTGCCTGATCGCCATGCATTAGAGATCGCTACAAGAGAGCTCGATTATGGGCTCATAGTATACGAGAGCTTCGTGAAACGATACCCTGAAAGTGTTATTTAGAGATTTACTGTAAGTAAGGTAGATTCTGTCCTGTCTAGAGATTTTCTGAAAGTTAAGGCCTACAAATTCTATATTGTAGTATTTAGAGATTGGCTGTAAGGTAGATTGGCAGTTTATTGTCGTACAGAGAGTCACTGGAATGGGTAGGTTCTCTATTTGTTGTCATTACGGTAATAGCCATTGGGACATATGGTGGATAATAAAGTCTGCTGTAAAATCTACTGGAAAGTAAGAGAATCTGTTTTCCACACATAGGACTTTGTCTGCCAATGTCTCATCTTCAGTATTAACCCTTTCTCTGTCAAACATATTCCGAAATCACTTCTCTGTGGTCCATCTACTGTTGTTGTGAAACGAAAGGGTTAATTTTGTTTAACTGATGTGTCATTCTGGAAAAGGTTAATCTCAAGATGTCTGGTGAAGGTTTGATTTTTCTGTGCAGAATTTTCCCAGATTTATTTTCTTACCGGAAGAACCTCATGCAGTCGTGGATATAAACTATCTATTGTTTTTTATTAGAAGTGAAATGAAGTACTAGTATTTTCTTCAGTTTATAGATATAATGAGATTATTAATTGATTATTAAATCAGATCAGTTTGCACTTGTTAGAAATCTCTTCTATTTTAATTTTAATTTAATTTTTATTTTTATTTTTAGAAAATCTCTTCTGTTTTAATTTTAATTTTAATTTAAATTTAATTATATATATATTTTTTTTTAAATTAATATCACAAATGGGTGAAATATTTCCACAGTGACGTTAAACTCCATAATCACTCACTCACTTTTCTTTTCTTTTAAACAGAGATGGTGTAAACGAGGGCATCCATTGGCTCGTAGAGTGTATCAAGAAGAACAGCATCCAACGACCGCCAATACAGAAAGACATTACTTGATGCTAAAACATTGCAATTTATATTTATGTTAACCCTCTCCCTGCTGGATTAGCCATGCACACTGCTCTTTAGGGCATTTCCGGTTGCCTCCAGCATGGAGAGAGTTAATTAGTAAAGTAAGTATTATACTTTCAACAGGCATTAATTCTGATGAATAAACAGATATTATATTTATTGTGGCCTTAAATTACGAGCGAATACGATCCTGATATCCTGGAAACCAGGCCCCGAGATTACGGAACTTTTCTAGTACGATTTCATGCTCGAGCTCAGATTTTATAACATATACAGTGATTTGTGAAATGTTTTATAATCTCGGGACCAGAGATTTGTAGATGTGGAATATACTCGGTGACAAGTTGAGAAATTAGGTACCTTATACAGATATGGCAATATTCCGCTAATCCACGGAATTCCGCTGATTTATTTGTACAAGGGTTGATTTATTTGCACTGGATGTGGCTTGGGGCCTGCAGTCTAAGCTGGTTTTCCACTGAAATCACAATTATCTGTTTCCATACATTGGCCCATATTCTCAAAACTTCGTAAGTCCTAAGAAGTTCGTAAGTACTAAGAATTTGTCTAACTGGTTTTCTGCTTATGTTAATTTTTGAAGAGATCTTTTCTCACTAAGAAGTTTGTAACTAAGAAGTTTTGAGAATACAGGCCCTGGGTGTGAAGGGCAATCATTGCAAATACTCAAACCATATTGGTCCATATTTCACTTTGTTTGAGGTCATTTAACTTTGGTTGCTCAATATTGGTAACTTGTGAACATTATTTTGATTATTAGTGATATTGAATTAAAATCATGATTTAGAATTGATTGAGGCTAGTATGATTTATGTAGATTTGCAATATTTGAGAAATGGGATACATTCCTTTTTGTTATTGTACGTATTCTTCAGTTATATAATTTATTATATGCTAGTCTGTAATAATGTGCATTTCAGGCCAAAAAAAATCTCCCGAGTTAAAAAACACTTCTGAATATTTTTATCTTATGTATATGCCGGTCCATGTATAATGTCTAACTAAGTAACTAAGTCATGGAAATGTCTAGCAAAAACCTGAAAATGTCATGTTATGGGGATTTGTGAACAGAACTTTAATTGACAATGATTTAGTACTTTAAAAAAAAGAAGGTTTTCATAATCCTGGGGCATGATGAAAGAGTGTCGAGATACAACGATCAAAGTCCAGTGGTTTGTAATCTTATCAGGGGTTTTTCATTGGAAAGTGATCATGACTACTCATATTTAATGAACAAGTTCAGGTCATAGGTCACATACCTATTTTGGAATGTAATGAGGTCAAGTTAGGTCTTGTTTATTTTCTTTCAGATGATCATGCCTATGTTTACCTATTTATGTCTTTAATTTATGGAAGTTACCCTAGGTTGTCATCTAACTGATAAGGTAACTGATGTAAATTTGTTTTCATGCAATACTAAATTATGTCAGGCCTGTGGTGTCTTGGAAGTGCAATAGTCATCACTTCTTAACCCACACCATAGTATCAGTAATATTTGTTACAATATACAGTAGACCTCGCATATAACGTACTCATTGGGACCGGCTATGTTTGTCCGTTATATATGCCAAGTCCGTTATACGCATATTCCATAATTAGCGTTAGACAGGACTGGGACTTCAGATTCAGTACATTATAGGCGAGTGTCCAGTTTGCGAAGCCGTTATATGCGAGGTCTACTGTATGTTACAATATATCAAAGACTAACCTTGGTCACAAAGGGTGAAAGAAAGTTGCAAATGGGTGAAATATTCCTGCAGCAACGTTAAACACCATAATCGCTCACTCCACTAATTACATAGATGTTCATGGCTAACATATAATTTCTAGACTCTGGGCGAGAACAAAGTCTATGGTGTAGAATAAATATTTTATTAAAAGTTAATAAAATAATCAAATCTAGTAATTCTAAATAAATAAATCACTTTCTCCATTTTCGCACTTTGTCTTTAAAAGTCTACATACACATTACTCATAAACTTCCAGTTTGGGTTGTATACTCCCCATGGGGTTGAGAAAAATGAGTGCACTCTGATACATTGACCTCAATAATAATAGTATAGCACTCTTTCAAAGACTGATCCATATGAATGTGCACATTATTATTATCATTGAACTTTCAGTATCATATGTGTTGGAATACAGTTTAAGTTCTATTCATCCATTGTGTTTCAACATTGTCTATCATCTATGTGATATATCCTGTGTTAATACTGTGTAGTACTGATAATATTGTAGTTTCAGTACTTGTGTACATACTTTGTAAATTACCGCAATTACCGTCATAATTCAAGCAGGAGAAAATCATATATTTTTTATCTGTTCGATATTAGAAAAATACGAACATATTAAATAATCTGTATTAATATACTGTAATTAGGGACAACCAGATTAAAATATAAAATATGGTTGTAAATGAAACGGTAAATAGATGATTTTTTTTTTTTTAATTAATTACTTTTTGTTAAATTGGTCATGTTCGGGTTTTGAAGGTCAGATATTAATTTGATATTAATTTAGCTGTTCAAACTATTATATTAGTGGGTTCAAATTATTTGAGTAATTAGGTTGTCACAGTAATACTGTCTTCAATGAATTACTGTGTGCTGTGTACATCCAGTATTTAACAATATGTTGAAGTAATAAATAAAGTGCCAAGATCATATTTGCATAGGTCCCTAGTCAGTATTGTCAAGGAATGAATAAACATAAAAATATAAAAAAAGTAATATTGCATGCAAAGATTATCCTTGTCACTAATTACATATATATTACAATAATTATATCTACAATATATTTCTGCAATACTTTGTAACATACTGTCTTACTGTCTGCAATATGTTTGTGGTTATGTATGTATATTTATGCTGTGTATATGTATGGTACCTTCTGTAATGTGCTTCCATTGTTAAATATGTTTCATTGTTTGTTTAAGTTATCATGATTATTGTATGTATCAATTGATGAAAACTATGTATTCAAATTATTGTATGTAAGTATGATCTTGTATATTTTACGTCTTGTTAAAAGTCCTTTAGTTAGCTTTGACCATCACAAATTCATTGACCTTGCATCACAAGTTCATCATTTGTTCAAATTTATAATTTTCTGGTATTCTTTTTCAATAATGCATGTGAAATACTATTTTGTTTTAGCTGAACTTGTTCTTTTGATAGTGTAAAAGATATAGTGTTAAGCATTTGGGGTGGGAAATTATTACTATTTGATGGCCTTTTACTCTTCAAAATGCCTGTGATCATCGATTGCTAAGAAGAGTATTACCTATTATGGGATAGAGATAGCCTACATCTATTGACTTGTAGTCTTTTGTGTTTCCTATTTCAGATACTAGTAGCCACTAACAGCTGTGTATGATCCGCTGCGTATACATAATTGTCTGCTTGTGTAAATCTGCCAGTTACTATTCAGCCATTGTTAGTTCCAGCACATTTCATCCAGTAATATATTTCATGGGATATGGTTCATGAAACATTTTATCAATATGGCTTATAGTATCATAAAAGTATTTGCCTACACTTATTTCGCATGTGCAGCATGTGCCTTTCATTCAGCATCAAAGTATTTGATTAAATTAATTAAATGGTGGTTCGTTCCGGCTACTATGAAATAACCAAGATTTAACCACTGCTAACGACACTACATTTGAATGGGCATCATCAAACTATTTGCCTACACTTGTTTCACATGTGCATCATGTGCCTTTCATTTAGCATCAATTTATTTGAAATTAAATTGTGGTTCGTTCCCGCTACATCTATGAAACACCCAAGATTTAACCTGTTGGTTCTTTTTACTGGCTCATCGATCATCACTACAGAACGTTTCCGAGTCCACAATTTACAATGCGTTTCCTACGAGTTATAGCTGTTGCCAGATTGTTATTCTCTGATTGTCTGTATGTACGCAACAACATGAAGTCAGGGCCAATAGCCTTTGGGGGCGTATCATTAAATTCATATTATTTTAACAACAACGAATTTCCAAACGTCAACTATTTGAAGAACTTGAAGAAGCATTGGAAGAATGATGGCACCAGATTCGTGAAGCAAAGTTCTGTAATTGGTAAAAAGCTTCCTCGCAAAATATCTATTTCTATTGTTTTAATATACATTGTGTATTGGACCACTCGGTGTTTAGGACAGGTCAGTGTTTAGGACAGATCGCAACCACGTGGAGTTATGTTTCCGGATGTAGCGGAAACGGACCAATATTTAATTTCGGCATTTGACGTATAAAATATTTTGTTCATTTCATTGCATCGTGAACGGTGAATGTGAAATAATCATATGGCATGACATGGGTGACATGACACAAGGTCTTGGATTATATATGGTGAATGGTAATACTATTACCTGCCTCTGTGGTTATCCGCAGTCTTGTCTGCTCGTAGAGTTGAATCTACGAGCTGTTGGTAATATGGATGCATGCTGGCTTGTACTTATTATTTATTGAATTTAGCTGAACTGTATCACGAATGTTGCGAATATTATATTGAAGAGAAAATAAATGTTGGGACATGTAAGTAAATATGATTGTTTGTTTTGTTTTGTGTTGTTATGTTCTATTTTTTTTGGTGTGATTTGTTTTTGTTTGTGTGTGTGTGCGTGTGTGTGTTTTGTTGTGTTTTGTTGTGTAGGCCTATATTTCTTGTATACCTTAAAGAAACGGAAACACAATTAGAATTAACGAAACCCTAAGTAATCATTTCTTCAAACTTGAATATTTGTCTCCATATATAATCTGTGAATGCCAACGTCCAACATTCCTCGAAATAACTAGATAATTATGATTTACCCGTGTTAAAATTGTTACAACAACGTCGTGAAGTCCAGTTTTTAAAGCAAATCCATGTCATGTTTTATTGATTTCTTCCTCAAGGGATTGCTGCCGTTATGGATATGACATTTATCTGTGAGTGGCGTCAGAGTTATGACACTCATGCTCTTCCC
>JAUTBV010134263.1:783-18559 GCA_032361325.1 Lepetodrilus fucensis
GATATTTATATCTATAGAGCTGAAGGTGAGATGAATGCTCGTAATAATGAGATAGAGAGCGAGAGAGAGAGAGAGAGAGCGAGAGAGAGAGCGAGAGCGAGAGAGAGAGAGAGAGAGAGAGGGGGATGATGGAGACATATAGACATCCAGAGATAATAGATAGATTAATAGATGGATGGATGGATGCCAGGGTGGATGAAATAACGATATATGCATAGTTACATACATATACTATATATTATAGGCATACATCCATTCAGAAATTACGAAATGTCCTAAACTAAAGCTAACGTTTTACAAGTAATATAAGTGACATTTCTATGCTAATTATTTACCTTGTTAATCGCATACTTGTTGTTTGTTTGTTTATGTTCTACTGTTATTGCAGTCTACTCCAGACTAAGAGGCACACACGTTGTACAGATAGAGATCTCGAGTGTGTTTTAACGAGCTCAGAGGAGTCGAACATACTAATTTGTCTCTTAGCCTTCAGTACATCCTCACTCCATTATCTGTAGACCGAGACTAGTTACATAGATACATAAGCCAGAGGTTAACTACTATGGCAATTACACAAATATATATCTGAGAAAACGTAAGCAGACGCTAGTATGTATAGTGCTACCTCCTCCTATTAGCATCTGTTCAGTTGACGTCGATAGACACAACCCAGTACAGACGAAGAGAGGAGTTCTATGTCCACTATCTACACATCGACATTCCCAAGTAACTCAAATAACATTCGCGTGTGTTTCACGACCTGTAAACCAGTTTATCTGATAACCATACCCATTTAAAAGTATGCGGAAAAACGAGTAGTTTCTCTTTTCGTCTCACAGAGGTATAGCCCAGAATGTGGGCGGAGGTATATATCTGTGTACGGCTGGAGAAATACCTGTGTCAGACTCTTGCAGAGTCTTGTAAAGGACATGCCATGGGTCGCTTGACACTGTTATTTATTTCTCTGCTAGCAGAAGCTAACTAGAAGCGCTTCAAGATGGACCTGCCAGTCATTGTACGCGTGTTAAAACAACGACCAGTTGCCCGTTGCACGACGCTCTTGTAGGCTACAACTATTGTAACGTCAACGCTTTCTATTGTGGCGGGAGCCCAGTTACAACTATTGTGGCACTACAAGAGCGCCGTGCAACGGGCACCTGATGTACAACCAGCACAGCGCTTTGAACAGGTTCATAAGACCGATCCCAGTACTTGGCACAAAAGAAATGGCGATTGCTCCACCGAACATACATCCTAGATGTTGTCATGGTGTCGGACATGGTACTTTGTAAAGGGAGACAGACAGCGATATTCTACCCATTAACACAGATTTCGTCCAGCGTGTATGTCAAACACTGTACTATACACTGGTCTGAGACTGAATACCAAGTGACAGATGCATGCCAATATAAGCAGACATCCATGTTTGCATACCTGTCATACGTACAATCTCGCGCTGCGTGTTCCATATCAATTACAGGTTTACTTTCCTAAAGCTTTGCTGTTTTTTTCGAGAGGTTCTGTTTCGGATTGGTATTGATATATTTACCAAAACATATTTTAGAGGAAGTGTTAAGACATGGAATTGCACGTAGGCTTTGGTTCCATCATGGAGCCGATCTTGGAGACCAAGGGAGATGCATAGAGAAGATTGTCAGTAGGAATAACACTTACTTCAGAAACATGCAGAGGAGAATGGCTAAGATTGGCACTATTGTAATGAACAGGTAATATGAAATCAATAGAGTTACATATATGCCTTATGTAATAACATAGTTAATATTATTTGTTTATAACATTTAAATTAGCATAAAGCAAACGACCTTTCTCAATATGTTCAAATTATCTCGACAAATCAGAAGTAGATAGATGTATCAAGTTTACAATATACTGGTAAGTTGTAATTACTGTTATCTCGCTCTCAGTGATTTGAATGCTATTCCAATCTTAACCATTCCAGTTTCAACTTGTTCTACATCGACTTTTCCTACAGCAACTGACCTACATCAACTTCTACAGCAACTGACCTACATCAACTTTTCCTACATCGACTCGACTTGTCCTACATCGACTCGACTTTTCCCACATCAACTTGTCCTACATCAACTGTCCTACATCAACTTGTTCTACATCGACTTGTCCTACATCGAGACCGACCAAATCGCAGTTCCAGACAAGCTTGTGAACAGTTTTATTTCGATTCTAGTACCCGCAGTTATAGCCTGACATCTTTACAGAGTTTATGTAAAATAAAACTTCAACTTTTTTCCTGGATGTGTCGATTTATCATGTTTGTCCTTCTTTCATAGAACCTCTGACAAAAAACAGTCGCTGACGGACATGGGAGCATCTCATATGGAGACTTGCTTATGTTAACACAGATAAGGCATGTTAACATGAACCCACTGGTTTAGAGTATACATACATCTAAAGAGATCACTGCTATGTCAACGCGATGACATCAACTGACGAAATGATAAAACGATGCTGGCGTACCGTTTTTGTTGCTGACGAAACGATGCGTATTGTGATCTGTATAGGCCTAGATAGTTGTTTTTAAAAGTTAACAATGTTTCGATTTCAAATTAAAATAAAATAAAAACCTTGTTTAAAAACAAATAACTGTTTCTAGTGAAAGGTAAAGTTTTAGGATATTTCCAGGGTATTATTAGACATAGTGGTCTACATACATGATTGCATAACATGACTATAATGCGATCATAAGTTATAGCTTAGATACTACCAACAGTATATATTTTAGATTGCAATTAAAATCAGCTTGTGCGTAACAGAATACTTTCAAATAGAACTAAGTTATATATTTAGAGACTGACATGGACTGATCATGGGGAATGTCAAACAAAATACAAATGTGGTATCATGGTGAATACATATGGGTCAAAAGAGTTTGCCATGGTTACCTAAAATGCAGATTTGTACCTACATTAATGTTATTATGGCATTTTATTATATGTGTTTTCTGCTATGATTGTCACAAACATATCAATGCCACATGAAACTGTCAAGTTAGAATAATCCAACGTACAACTCCAAGAGACATTAAAACTCCACAATAACATCTTTTAAAAAATGTTTTCAATAATTCATACTCATGACCTGTTCTGCCGACTAAGTTAATCAACTGTCTATGTCCCCGAGAAGACGACAAGGCGAAATTATCCAGGGGCGGGGGTGTAAGTATACATCCTATTCTGCGTCGTGACGCCGACCTCAGGTGCTAGGGGCATCAAAGCGTCGTCATCATCCACGTCTACAAATTGAACAAGTCAGTTCTGTCAGATGCCAGCGCGAAGCAGAGCAGTGAGAAGAACATACCACAACAAGCCGTGCAGCCCTCAGCGCTCTCAGTCTGTTATATATCCGCACTGTAGCCCCACTGCAATCCACGTCTATAATCCCACTGCAGAACACGACTCGGTGTTCGTAATCGACGTTGCAATCTACAGGAACGTCAGCGAAATCCACATCTACAAGTAGCGCTATCCAGATATACATCCCCGAGAGGTACTTCCACCTCCCCGTGATCTGTATCTTCCGGAATGCGAGCTACATTGTCTGCACCCAGATCCGTTATCTAAACTCAAAGCAATCAGCATCTAACCCACTTCAGTGTGCGTTACACTCGGTGTACGTCCATCAGAAGAAGCTTATTATGTGTTCATCAGTTTAGATCCTTACCATTGGCATTACAGTGATTGGCATTAGACTGAGATCTGAATGTATATCAATGTAGCTTTTATCCTTCAATCTAGACGCACACACGCGAATGCTAATTTTTATCAAGTTCACGATTAGTCATAATGGATGAATTACCTGTTGCAGTGATACATCATTCAACGGTATGTTGAATTACAGTTGGTATTTATATTGAAATACTAGTATGCCATTGTGACTCACACTTCTATATATATGTAATATCATGCAACCAATCGACGGGGTTACAAGTAGTATAGAGTATTGGTAAATCAGCGGTAAGCTATATAGTTGGAGTGGACCAACATTAAACATTTAGCTGGTATACTATATAGCATCATAATGAATTAATGAATGAAATAGGAATGTAAAAATACAATACAATAACAAAAATAGAAACTCGGCAGATGATGAACTGTTACTTCATGTGTGGTCAGGTATTGTGCTTTCCTTCCTAAAGATTACATCAATCCAAACGCTACCATTGTGGCCTATGGAAAAGTATTTGGTTGTGTAATACCTATAGGTTTGTTGTACATACTAGTAAGTCTCGTTGACCAATAACAATGTTTAAACTGACAAATTTCAACCACTCATTTGTAACAAATCAATGTCCACCAGGCAGAGACGTCAGCAAATATTGACAAGGTTCCCCAAAGTGCAGCCTGTTACTTAATTACATATCGTGTTGCCTTCCACTTGCTGGCCTGCTTGGAAGACAGGGGCAAGATATGCCTTGACGTAATGTCTTTGAACAGAGGGCCAAGATGATATGCCTTGACGTAATGCCTTGGAAGAGAGGGGCAAGAGGAAATGCCTTGACGTAATGCCTCTTGACAACCGACAACCTTATACCTTCATGCTGTACTGGAATGGCAGATGGGCAAGAATAGGTTGGTAAGTTGTCCGCGGATTGCCGTGATAGAGGCGTGAGAGTAAATACACTGCAACAGCAGTGCGGAGTCTCCGCCAGATAAGACATTGTATTTGTAGGAATCTGTTCTCAGGTGGACTTGAATTACCATTGATGACTCAAGTCCAGCGTGTAACGTTCACGTAACAGACAGCCTACAGTGTTGTACGTGCATGTTAACAATTCAACATAATAGTAGGACTAGACTTACTCTACACTGTCTCTTAATGGTTGTATTTGTGGTTTTAGCGATGTGTTCAAGATAATTCCATTCATATCACGGATTGTCAGTTTTCCCCTGAGTGTTATAGCAAATCTTTCAGCGAATCTGCGAGCACTGGTTGGTACTACTGATGAAACTGGGACGATGACGGCGGTGTTGCAACAGTACAAAGAATGCATCTATGTCTCACACTGCATACGTGTATCTCTACCCTTCCACCTCTCTAACCCTCCCCCTTCAACATAGACATATACACACATAAAATACATATCCGAAGATCTAGACACTTCGTAGAACTCTCATACTTGAACAATCTGATTTCGAGGCCTCGATTTTCAATTTGTTTTCGTGTACGTGCCAGATACGCGCTTCATACACTAACACGGAGATGTGGAGATACCTCCAGAAGATGATGGCCCTTGACTAGGAGAGATGGGACACGCACGGCGGGGTTGAGTTAAACTGGTCCAGAACGTCATCATCCACGCGCCACTCTGCGCCCAGTCAGGTAAACCTAGCAGCCATTCAACGCCCAGTCAGGTAAACCTAGCTATTTGTACAGCGTCTCTCGTCGACTCTATCCCTTCCAGCTCCACACATGCACAACTCGATCAGGTGACCAGAACAAATAAACAAGTGTTTTGCAGTACGGAGAGAACCAATATGGAATGCATAAAAACAATAAGCATACTTCTCAGCAGTTTACATGTCAGTTTGCAACCCCGCGGATTTCTGTCCCATAATGACAACTTCCGCCACGTCATAATTGTAGAACCAAGTTTCGAGTAGGGTCTATAGTTGGCGCTGAAGAAGAACTCGTGGATAGTGTCTGCCGATAAGTGTTAATGCAGATAATGTACCTCTTTCACAAGGCTTCAGAAATATCAGGTTTATTCCAAATTGATTTATACCAAAGTGAACGGAATTATCAAAAGGAAACGCAGGCATCAACACTTCCAGTATAGAATACATGTCTATCAATATTTTAAGACAGATAATGCATATTGAATTAAAACTGTGTCCCGTGGCTGTGAAATCGACCTCGCAATTTCCTGTAGAATAACTTTTGACCCTTTTCCAAAAGAAATCACGCCAAGTGTACACAATCTCCTGTAACGGTTTATACAAGAAATACACAAATAATTCATCATCTGTAAATAGCTGAGGTAATCTGGTAAACTGTTCCACATCTCTTATCGAGTTGAACCGTCGTGGGTAAATCATAACTGATCTCTGGCCTAAGTGAAGCAGACACTTACACAGTGTCACATAATATGGAATGCCAGTTGGGAGCTAATCTAGACCGTGGTTTACATTCCGACTCATGGTTCCATCACAGAAGCCATGCATCAACGCTGTTTTTAATTGTGTACACGGATGGCTGGGTCCATCACTGAATTAAGCACCATCCAGATACGAATCTATTTTTCTTCTTAAATTTGCTATAATTGTAAACGCAATATATTCTAGAAAGGGAAATAACCCCCAAGGATATAACATGGATTTGTAGCTACGATATGATGCAATTTTCGATTAGAAACATGGAGATATGTATGTTTTAAATTATTAGTGGCAAAATAGGACGATAATTCTACAATAGTCTGCCAATTTTACAGGATAATCAGAAGAAAAAAAAACCCACTTAACTCGTTCGTTATACCAGCGGTAATTGGATAAGTAAATTGTATCCCCTTCTTCATAAGTCAAACATATTCAGGTGTTCCTTAAATTGATAGACTATGGGACGCCATTTGACTATGGATTAATGATATAAAAGATATACGTTAATATTCTATGCATGGTGCACGGATAAGAAGGGTAAATTGAATATGGCTCATTATCTTCCCGGACTAAAAAGTCGTATTCCATATATTCCACGGGATACAAATAGTAAAACATATATACAGGACTGCAGCAACAATGCCAGACGTCTGCGGGAGAATACTTTCCATGTCTTTGATCCCGCGGGAATGTCAACAGGAAGCACGTGGCCACGTGTTTTGTCTGATGGGCATTAACAAATAAGTGTATTTGGAAATTCTGATGTAGAAAACACGCGAGGGTTTCTCCAGCGGAGGGTATCGTCACACGGCGTGTTCGACTGGAGATAAGAGGGAAATCACAGCACGTGTAGCCATCGTCTAAATACCAGGTTCGAATACAGACAGCAAGTCATCACGGTTGACGTCTGTTGGTAAATACTACATTTGTTAAAAGACACGTGCACTGTGCGGTATTCTAGGGATTTTAGAAAGGATTTAAGTTTTCAAATGCTGTAAGTTAAGAATGCATTGCACATAGTCCAGATCTTGAACTTAATATATATTTAAGAAAGATGATCTGGTTTTGCTTAAACATACAACACCAATTAAATGAATATGATCTTAAGTGAAAGTGAGGTGTTCAATTTTCAAAACATTTATGTTCAAATTTCTGTTCTATTTTAGAAAACCAATTTCGGTAGCATAGTGTTCCCCGAGAAAAGAAAATAACATAGTTATCAATTCTTAAAACTAAATAATGACATCACTAAGTGCTATGGAGATGAGTTGGCATAAGCCTATTATGCTAGTCTATATACTCCCCAGTGTGTTGAGAAGGAACACTGAGTACTCATTGTTCCATTTACTGGGGTAATAATGTAGTGGCTTAAACATGCTATAAGGGTGGATCTGGCGCATGATCCATTATTATTATTATTATTATTTTTGTTTCATGACAAACCCAAATAATAGAACAAAATAATATCACTTCAATACTATTAGAACACTACAGTCGTAATCACTTAAAGGCCTTTCAGTTTGCAAGCAGATAAAATAGGGCGTTGAAGCGATTTTACATATCGCCATGTACAACCAAACTCTTCTAAACCAATCTGATATATTTCGCAGTAATCCAAAGTTATTATTCCTACTAGATTGTAGCACGTACAGATATTGTTCGCCCAGAATCTAGAATTACAAGTATTTACCTCTGTGTAGAAGCCTATCTGACCCTGGTACTATCATGTTTACTACACGCACCTCGCTGATACAGACCTAGATAACCCATGTCATTCAAGTGGATGCACGCTTGTATACATAAAGCAAAAAGCAACCAAAAAAATGGACACAAAATTAATTCCCAAACCCAGCAGATAGTTAAAGGAATCTTTCACTTAATAATTTATATTCCCCGGATTGCTTTTCTACGGCGTTAGTTTCCTGATAAAGATACAAATTAGCGAAACAACTATTGAGTTATCATGGACAAAACATGGTATCATCCGGGCTCCCAGGATTGAAAGCCTGGGTAACCCGAATGTCATGATGGCACCTGCTTGGATTCCGCTTCGCGGATGCGAAACATATTTATTAGTTTCCCTTCCAATATTGGCACTATACGCAGCAGGACTGTTACACGTCGATGTATCCATATGTCTTTGATATGAAACTACGTTCTCGTGGTAATGTTTGGCGGTAGTTTCATGGTGGGAGAAGAAACCAGACCCTACTCAGCGTAGATTGGAAAACATGGTTCTAGTTGTACTAACAAAGTTTGTACTTATTTTCTCCGTTCCTTGAATTAATGTGTTCAGCTTGTCTCCTCCTGCCGACTGGCGGTGGGGTCGTGATGGCCCACTCCCCCTCCCCCTCTGACATAATTCTCCCTCCCGTTGAGACAGCTGCTCTTAATTGCCAGAAATCATAAGAAAATATGTCATCCGCTCATTTGTGCGAGGAATTAACAATCGAGAGTTCTCATTTTCGGTCGTGCATGTTTATCCAAGTGTCTATTTGCTGTTTGTGAAGTTTCTTCAAATACCTATTCTTAGAAACTGACTCTAATGCGGCAAATTACGACGAGAGCAACCGAGTGTTAAAAAACAATAGTGACGATATACATGCAAGTCTTTTTATGTCCCTCTTCACTTTGATGTTTCTTCAGTTGGTTAGAACACGAAGTGTAAAAATCTCAATACATCTAAGTTTATTATTATTTAATTCCAGAGTGTCTATTCAAATACACAAAGACAATAAATCCTCGAGATTATGTAGATCAAGATATCAGAGGTGTTTGTTGAAGATGCTACTCGGTGCGGCGTATTCTCTCGAAACCTGGGGGAACCTGCTACAACTGTCTGCCATTTCAGGAGGAAACACTTGCGCCAATTCTTAGAATTGAAAAGATAAGGACGACAAATACCATTCTGAAGTAGGATGTATGGTCTTTGAGAACACCTGAACGTAGCAAAATATTGCTAGTGCTGCGGATGAAGTACGGCGAATCCTGTAGTGTTGTATCACCTTCAAGAAGGTTGGCATAATATCAATAACGGGGAAGGTATTCAGTTAGCGTTACATGTCCATTCCAGGATAATACAAACAGACAGCAATATGTTACAGGAGATGTAGAAGACAAGAGTATTCTAAAAAATACGATTAGGAAAGATTCAACATCTCTTACAGATGAAAATAACCCAAATATAGTACGACTGCCAACAGGGACGTGTCGAGTAATATTTATCCGGAAGTGATTCACTTCAATCTGTTTCAGTTGAATTTGACCCCATGGAGTTTATGTTCACTGTGAATGTTAGTGCGCAATAGTTACGTAGGAAAGACAAACATGACGTGACCTCGTCCGAATGGCATTAGACCACACGCAATCATGGGTAAAATTCATTTTTTAAAGTTCTGGTCTTAGAACATCCGGATATATTTCATCTCAGGTAGGAATGAACTTTTACCCACGGCGCTATGGAAGCACGTCTAGATACAGGTGTTGGTACAGGAGGTAAGTTAACGCTTGACCGGAAGGTGGTCCCACAGAACCATTAAGACCGTGTAGGCAGACTGGAGGGACATGCCAGTGTCTGTATCGTTTGTCTGCGAGCAGCGTGCCATCTAACATGTGTTCCTCCATAGAAGCCACACAGGAAGCTGATACAGCATGCATCTTGAACCACGGGACACCTGCTTGTAGCTGTGGTAGACCGCTTCCGTCATCCATATACAATCTCCTTGAATATAGATTTATACTGGGATCTTTAGAAGAGAAATAAGGCTGTTGCTTCTGAATCTGACCTTTCATAGCACGTGTATTTGTAAACAGGTTTTTCTGCGTTTATTATTTCGAATATGTTCTGTCGCATAGACGGAACCCAGTCTGTAGACTATAGAACAAGTGGGACTGTTATTCGTGCGTTGTCGAAAACAGCGTCGCCTAGAGCATAAACACCAGTTTAATGTTCTCGCCACCAGAGGGAGTTGTAAGAAGGCGGCACTGGTCTTCGGCTCTTGTCGTGTTTAATGTCGAAGGAGCCATATTTTGGTTGCAGCTGATTTGATCCAGACACAATAAACAAGACTCATTATACGTGTTTAAAAATAATGGGTTAAATACACTTGCCTCTCCAGGGCCCCACATTTCGCTGTGGCGAGAACAAACCCAAAATCTTTGATGGTTGAAACGCGACACTGATGAAGTCTGAATTTGTCAACTGATCTGGCTTATAAAACGAAAGTACTTTGCTCACCGCGAATCTGCACGCTATCCCCATAAGCCACATTTATTCCCAGGGGTTCTACATACATCGCGCTGGGAAACAAATAACTGGATTATATATTTAAATAAAACAAACACAAAATATACGAAACACGTTATTTACAATATATGTTACCAGCCTCGCTGTTCAGAAACATGGATACTGCATCCGGGTTCCGCGATTAACAAAGTGAAAACACTTGGAACCTGCACGAGGAAACTGATGCTGGCAAAATAGTGCACAGACTATATATCCTCTCAACCGAATATACGGAGAAGATGTTATCTAGCATGGAACACGCTGACTTATTAAAGGTACACACCGCATATATGTGCTTCTCGTGTACTCTGGTCGCTATGGCAGCAATGCCATACACAGGACTGTATGTCTGTTATATAACACGTCGACATTACATGTATTAAACTTGACACGAAACGAGACTACCCGTTGATGGCAGTTAGGATGGAAATTAGTAAAGTTCATGTGGAATAAGAAAGATATGTAACCGATATAGTTGCATTATTTATGTATCTGACAGTTACTCTATACGTCACGTGCGCAAAGATCTGGAAATGTAGCATCTCTCATAAATCTAATTTTCTTTCTCTAATGGAACTTTCTCAAGACAAGTATAGAACATCTAGTGTTCTTTAAGTGTGCTCTACCCATTAAAATAATTGCACAGAAAGATCCACGGCAATTAAAGGAACGATGAAATGCACTAGTCATCTCTTATTAAGTAAAACCTTTGAAGACGTGTTTACAAATAAATAAAACATACTCCAGAAAAAAAGCGTGGCCGGGTTATTTCCTCTAGTTTTTCAGAGTTAATTGAAGTTGTTTTGAAAAATGTGGAAATCATTCAACAATAGCTAGAAGCTAATTTGCAATTCAACTCTAAACTTTATGTATTGAAGAGCACGTGCATCCGGGCACTCGAGTACAAGCACTACTCGGCTTCCGAATGTCTCCGGAAACATTGACTCTACCTTGTAATCTTGCCATTCGTGCCACCCCACAGATGTGTGAGTACACTCATCTTGGAAAAGCTATATCTTTCTATCTTTCTATTACCGGTATTCTAAGATTCGTCATGCATGACTGAAAGCTGTCGAAAGTTGTGTTAAATAAAACTTGACTGTTTCCAAGAATTAAGTAGAAACATGGAATATTTACGATTAACTTGGTTTCACAATTCAAATTTATTTGTGAACATTTCTAACAGCATACTGAGTTCGATTAGAATCTCAGATTTAAAAAGAAATCTATTCCAAAGCCTTAATCTGATGTTCTTGATGATATCCATAAGAACGTCAGTACAGGGCAATGAAACGAAACGAAACGAAACGAAGACTAAATGTATATTTCGCAAATGTTTTCAAATAAGGAATAATGCATTCCTCACAAGGCAATCACGTTGAGATTTAATATATCTTATTTTCTTAAATCTGAAATTCCGTTTTACTGCAACAAGGAACTCCAGTTGAGAGAACCACGCATAAGCCGAATGGAATCGCAAGCTGAAAGTTAATTCCAATTAGGTTCTGGTTCCGGGATAATGAAACGTTTCTGGCAATAGCGTACTCGCGCACTAGGTATTATAACCGATTATATCTATATCTTGTTTACTTCTACATGCATATCCACATCTACGATTTTAAAAAAACCTGTTTACATTACTTGCAACGTTTCCCATGCATAATGATACTTCTATTTTCTGTAGTTCCCTCATCGTATAGAGTTGCAAAATGTAGGCAATTGCTGTTTTCAAACGTACAAACTGCCAACAGCTAACGTCAAGTTAATTCCATCCCATGTATCACTGTACATAAAAAGATACATGGTTTAAGAATACACGGAGGTTAAACTAATTAAAAGCGACTCAAACATCATGCTAGCTAGCCTTGAACACAGATTTCAGAGCGCTGGAAACACTGGGAGTATCGGAGGTGTGTTTCTGATACCCCTCTGCGCAGCACATTCTCACCTTCCATGTTATCAGATGCAACTGCAGACTGTCAGAACCAACGACAGGCCTAGCATCTGATTCATATAGTGTCGGTTACAATTAGGCGGATAGTCTTTCTCAGCGGATATAAGTAATTTCACAAAGAATACATGGAACTGAGGTTGAACCTCAAAGAAAGGGTATACACGCGTCACTTAAACTAATATTGTATTTGAAGCACATTAGAGATCTAGACGTGATATGACCATACGAGTTTTACCATTGCACATCGTTGTCCACACTGAGATTTTCCCCAGACATCTGCGGCTATCAAATAGCCTAAAGTAAAGATACGTTTCAGAGTTTTGCTGACAAGATACGCGCGCATGAAGACAAGGAGTGTGTGAACTGTCTTTAAGTCATTCATCGTGAGATAACCGCCCGCAGAACGTAGACGAGTAATTCCACCCTAGGTGCCGACACCTATGCCCACACCAATAGAAAAAAAAGTGATACATTCCAATACAAGGCATGTTTGCTATTTGATCAGAATACGCATATATCAAGCATATATTCTCGCCAACTATAGATGAATAGGCGCTCTTGGCAGCATAAGATAAAGATGGCATTCAGAAATGTATAGAGAATAGTCCAATGATTTATTCCTTCCGGAAAATAACAGGCGGGTAGGTTTTGCTCTTGTAGTAACCTAGGCGCCTGCTCTTTTCTAGCTGTAATGTCTGTACCTTCTGTCCGACGCATGCTCAGTTACCAAGGATTAAACACCGCGGAGTGTAACTGCGCATGCGTCGGACAGAAAGTACAGACGTTACAGTTAGAAAGGAGCAGGCCCCTAGGCCTGTGGATGATAATACTGAGTTTGTTCATCGAGATGGTCTGAGTAGCAGTGATTTATTCCTGACACTATTGGATGTCTGTGTATCAAATGTGGAGTCGGTGTCTGCCGTGATGCCAATCCGACTCGACGGGTTCCTATGATCCCCACGAGGAGTGATGGGTAAGGGCTGCCCTTAGCTTCTGATACTCTTCATGCCCCGGGGGTGGGGCTGTGGGGGGAGGTGATGCTGGGGAAGGGGAAGGAGGGCGGTACTGGGGTTGTCATGAGAGAGCGAAGATTCTCTAGTGTGTAGCGAGTGTGAGCAAGCTGGTTGTGAATCTCGTGTTAAGCTCAGACAATAACATACTAGCACGCGTACATAAGTAAGGGTGGATGACGCGGATTTATGGGTGGGTGGGTGAGACAATGGTGATTACGGACGTAATGTAGCGACCCAAAAGTGGTCGCAATTTGGACTTAGATAATGGTTAGGAGTGGGACATTAACGAGCTAGTGAAATGTTTTGTTATTCTGTTTTTGTTTTGTGGGGGAGGTTGCGAGCGAATATAGGCCTATAAGCGAGGTATGAGTTTGTGGATGGGTTGTGGTGCTGTCTGGTGGTGGGGATTGTGGAGTAGGATAACGTATATTGCGAGTGTGCTGGTGGTTGTATCAAGTGGTTGGCTTCGACATGGAGAACGCATTTGGATTTAGATGAGAGTTAGTGCATTAACATTGGTCTACATCTTTCTCTGCAAAACCAATCAAATCTCCCTGAATATCGCGATCACTCTCAGAACTGTACAATGGCCATGTAAACGATTTACGCAGTCGTAGCGAGAAGTACTATCTCACGTGCTTACAACCATAAACTGGGCTATAGCTACGTCTTTACCTAGAACAAGATTCAGTTAGGTGAGATACCGCATTCGATTATAGTACAGCGATGAAACGTACGTCCCATTCCTAGACTCATAAATACCCCATTCCCCCAAACCAAATACGTAGTCCATATGTGATAGAAATCCAGGGTGTAGTTTGCGTTAACTTTTCGGGAATTGTAAATGCGCAATGAGGCGCTAGGGAAGGCAATGGCTTGTAGCACAATATTTACGTTTTTCTTAAGAGTGTTTTTTTGTCGGGGAAATGTATTATCACATACATCCCTTCAAAGCAAAGAGCACAACCACTTGATCACCTTCAACCCAAGGGTCAACGTTGTCTCAATATACCGTCCACCATACACTGAGAAACCCTGCTAAACGAGTTATCTCCCTTCTTTGGGTTATCTCCCTTCCCAATCTCAGAGGATGTTGCGGCGAAGCAGCTGTACAGGGGATAAGATAAACGTAATGCTTACCTCGAAGTGCGAACATTTACGAGTTTGCTTACACAGGATAAGAGAGATGCACAGGTAAACACATGGCACTGACCCCGTCAGAGTGACGAGCCAAATCAACCTGTTGAGAAACAGTTTTTGCTCGGTGTGTTTATGAAAGCTCGGAGAAATTATAAATATATCATCTAATGACATTGTAATTTAGGCAATTTACACAGCGCAAGAGAACGGTGTCGTATCCTAAGAATGCACTGAGTACGCTCATTTGAAATGTGCTACAAGCGCCATTAGATATCTAAAGGTATTTATCACTTGAGATTATCAATATCATGCAATTGTTATCTATAAAGATAGCTATCACTTGAGATTATCAATTGTACTATTTATATTTATCTTCAAATTGCAAAAGAAAATGCCAAATTTGAAATGTACACGTTCTGGGGGTAAGCAATGGAATGCCATTAATACAGGAATAACTGAATTATTCTGACACACGTAACGTCATACTTCAAAATTCAATTAAATATTCGTAAGTGTTCCACATATTTCCATGTAATAATTAATTGTACTACTCGGGTTCATGCATTATACATTATAAGTAATTCTTATTTCCGTTCACATCCCTGCAAATATTTTCAATATGTTAAATTAATTAGCACCCCTGTCGTTATCTATAGTACGGGTTACCCACCGACACTATCTATGAACTAATCATTAAAGCTAAGTTATTGAGAACCATGTAAATTTGTCCTGGAAATAAAGTTCAATGACGAGATAAGATGGATACTAAAGATTACATAGATATCTCAGGCGGTTATATTCTAGGTCAGCATCGTGCCGTAACTCAGGATCGTCACATCCGGTATTCATGTTACCGTGACCAATCAACGTTGACTTCTCACTTTGACGTTTTGGGTTTCATGGGTATGATGCGTTTGAGTTTTTATAAAGGCAAAACAAATGCATGTACATGTACATGAAAAATAGCAAGTCGTCGTGATACGGGAATAACCTCTGTGAATTGGGGTTTGCAATTTTAGTAAAAAATATATTTAAATTATGATATTAAAACCTAATTTTGTATTTTATTTCGATGACACTGAAAATGTTTCATTTGGCTAGTTATTTATCTAGTTCGTGTTTGTTTTTATTGTATTAGATTGCTGCTTATCGTAATCTATCGTAATACTTTCAGGACTTTGTTATATGGAAGGATATTGTAGTAATACTGCACCCTACACTATCTATAGATGTAGGCTACTCTCAATATGGTAATGGGTGAACTAGATGACCTTACTTTTCCTATCAAGGATACTGCTACTCTGGGTGACAATGACTTTATGACACCAGCATTTGGTCTCATAATCCGGTGTGGCATACCTTTAGCAATATGTTTAACGACACTGTAAATTGATCCTCAGTTTTATATCAGTGCCAAGGTAATGTGTTTCTTGGATAGGCCCAGAAGCCATTGACGTATCGGCTTACTAACAAGCCTGAGATTCAGAAAGCACACTTGGATGGTTGTGATACGCTTCACTTCACCTCAATGACTGGACAAGAACACTTCAAACGACCAGTGCGATAAAGCTGGTAATTACATGATCTCGCGGTGCTGACTTATTACGCCGTAAACTCGCGAGATGTAGTCTCATGGAGTGGCGCCCTCTGGAGGGACTTATTTGACGTAGCTAATAAAGATACTCGAACCTTCACTCCATTGCCTGACCGAGGTAAGTGGTTAATAAATTAGCATGCTTAGGTGGCGAAGATGGAGGTTCCACAATAGCAGACTCCGAATCGGGCACTGTCCTTTAACCCTCTCCATGTTGAAGGAAATCGGAGATGCCTTAAAGAGCAGTGTCTGTCTAATCCTGCATGGAGAGGGTTAAATATCCATTGTGAAACATAATGGCAGTTTTGAACTTGAAAATATTGTCATAGCTCAATGATGGTGTGTTTCACTGGTAATTGACACATGCACTAACGCAATTACACACGCACGCATACACAAATACAGTACACAACCGCGCGCGCACGCATACATACACACACACACACACACACATGCACGACTATCTATGCAACTACGGTTATGAAAAATTAATATGGCTATAATATGTTTTCTTTGATAACAACAAATGGGCAAGAGAAGAAAATATAATTTACCATTATTTTTCGCTGAGAAAGATCTGCTTTAAAAAGTATCTGCTTTAAACTTGTATAGGGATCCAATTTATTGACGACAGTTTTAGGTTTGATAGTGTTTCGTAACGAAGGCAAACTACTCTAGTGTCTGTGACATTTGGAATTGGAGGTGAATTGCGTCGTAGACTGAATGATGCACTCGTTATTTGTAACATATAAGTTGGTTAGTAAAATGCAATTAATTTATGGCGTGTCAGAATTGTTCTTCTAATTTTGTACTCCATATATTGCTAGGTATTACGCTGAAATGGTCAACGCTATGGAAGAAAACAAGCATTTAAAGGCATAATATCACAGATTAAGTTGTCGTTTTGGACCGAATTGGAGTTAAAAATGCAAAGTACATGCTCTTAGTATACATATAATCGCTTTTGTACCTCCAAATATATATTGTTATTGCTGTGTGGATTCCATTGCAATTTACACTTCCTGTATAACCCGAATAAAATAGGCTACGGTGAAGAACTGAACAAAGTCAAAGTAACCTCTCACGACCACTGGCACACATATGGGAACGTCAAGAACATTAATAAATAGTAATATAAATATTAACATATCGATAACTAGTGAGATATGCATGTGGAATGAGTAACTGGTTGTATAAAGTACTTGTCTAGTAAAGAAAATGTAATTATTTTCAGGTAAAACCGTGCTATATATATATATAGGTCAACCTTCAATGATAGTATGCCTTTAACATCAATTATATAAAAAAAAATAGATTAATTATAAATGAAACCACAAAGTAATGTTACAGAGTGTTGTGTAATAGATATAAGTAGATGTACGTACTGTATTGTATATGTAATTACATGAACATATCGGAAGCTACATGAAAGAGTAATAAAAATAAAATAATAAAAAATACTAATACTAATAATATAGTAGCCATTATATCCATTTAAAAAACGACGGGCTGACATCTGACATTGATATGTAAGACTAAGCAGTTTTTGGGCAGCTATCTGAGAGAAGCAGATTGCCAGGAATCTGAGCATCTATAGCAGTAGGGTACATGAGAGAGCTGGACGTTAGTACAGAGGGAAGGTACAGATAGTACAGATAG